>PVKA01022254.1:0-24485 GCA_004027165.1 Ctenomys sociabilis
GAAGCCTGCTGACCACCCGCTCCCGTTACGGAGCCTTACCTCTGTGCTATCCCCTTGGCCTGCCATCTTGTCCTTTTTCTGTAGCCACTGCTCCAGTTCAAACTGCAACATCTGGCACCTGTTGGTATCAAAGGCACTTCAGTGGTATCCCAAGCCTTTCTCAGAACAAACAGTAGGATCTTTTCAAGACACCAGAGTCTATCACTTCCTTCTTTAAAAAAACCTTCAATGGTTTTCCATTTTTTTATTGGATAAATGCAAGCTCCTTTGTGTGGCATAACCGGGCACCCTGGATTCTTGACATCTTAGCTTACTGTTGGAGTGCAGCCTTTTCCTAAGCTGGGTTCTGTGACTGGATGCTAACCTGACATTCCTTCGGTTGCATCCTGTTCTCCTGGAGGACACTTCTCCTTTTCTATCTTATTTCAAGACCCAGTTTTTCCAATAAGATGTAAGATGAAATAACATCTTATTTCAGGAGATGTTTCTGGCCCTTCCAGTTAGAACTGAAGTGCCATACTGGCTGTTGTCTACTGCTCTTCAACAGCGTCCCTGACTTTCTAGGCTTGTCCTTGTGTTCTTAGGTCTGGAAGTCTGGTGACTACATTACTTACATTTATTTTCCAGCAGATAAAGGAGCAATATCTATGATTTACAAACAGGAGATCCTTGGCTTCATGTCTATAATTCCACACTCACTTAGGAGTCTGAGGCAGGATGATTGCTGTGAGCTTGAGGCCAACTTTAGCTACATAGTGAGTACAAGGCCATTCTGAATGATGTAGGAGACCTGGTCTCAAAACAACAACAACAAAAAAGCAAAACAACACAACAACAGCAATGAATAGGAGTTCCTTTGAAGCAAGGTAGATCAACGCTCCAGTTTAAATAAGAGACTAATGTCTACAATTTGAAAGAGAAGAATAAACCATGATTTACTTTAGGAATGGGTGAATGAGAGCTTTGGGTATGTATTTTACTTGGTTCCAGAAAACTCACACCAGCTTTCCATTAGCATTCCTTTGTCAGCTTTCTCATGAGCTTTGTGAGTATTTTTAATCTCTGCAATAAGGTTTTCATTCTTGAAAGAGTGGTTTCTATTTCTCTGATAAGTGCACACCCTCCTTTTCCAGACATAATTAGTGTTTGCATGTCCAGCACCTTCTCCAGGATCTGGTGCTTGATAAGTTAGATTGAATGGTAAAGATCAGTGAAAATTCCATGGGCTGTTTCACCCACCAAGGCTATACAATGAAGCATGGCCTTTGCCCAATCCATTGCTCTTGTTTCTCTTCCCTCTTCCTCTACACACACACACACACACACGCACACGCACACACACACACACACACACACACACACACACACAGCATCACCCTGAGTTGAAGATCCCACACATATTGCCAGTTATATGTAACACTGAGAAGTTAACTCCTCTAGGTCTGTTTTTCAATATGTACAGTGAGGACTGCTATGCTTTCCAGAATATTTGTAAGGATTGAGAGTAATTTTTAATTCCCTTTAGTGGAAGAAAGGGAATTAAAAATTACTCTCAATCCTTCCTCTTTGAGATGTACATTGTTCTAACAGGCTGTTTGTGATCTCATTTTGTTTTACAGATGAGGAAATTGAAGGTCAGGAAGGAAAGGTGACTGGTACTTTATCAAGCAATTGCTAGGTGATGCAGCCAGGATCAAGCGACCAAGCTACTCTTCTAACTCCAAGTGCAATTCATTTCTCTCATAGAAATATCTACCAGGATGGCCATGAACATAGTTTCATGATTGTAGACGTTCAGATAGATCTTCCTTCAGTCAAGGTCCCAAAAGAAGAACACGTAGGCAAGGCACAACTTCCTATTTCTGATATCCTGTGATACAAAGTAGCCTTAGGCAGGTGTGGTGATGCAGGCCAGCACTCCCAGCTACCCAGGAGCATGAGGCAGAAGGACTTCAATTTCAAGGTGATTGTAGGCAATATAGGATGGTGCTGGCTAAAAGAAAGAAATGCAAAGTGTGTGAAGAATAAGCACGTATTTGACTGCTGAAGTTTAGAGGGCTTTGTTACTGAAACATAGCTTATACTATGTTTAGTGAAACAAGACATAAGTTGAAGGGGAAACCATGGCTTTTGGTTGATGTGGGCCACAGTAAGTTGGACTGAAGTCGCCACTGGGGTTGTAAATGAAAACTGAAATAAGATGATTGGGGATCTAACTTCCAAGAAACTTCCACCATACACATTGGAGTATGAAAACTAGAGTAAGAGGTAGGGCTTGACGTCTTTGGATTGTTAGGTTAGGGACAAAGCATTGGCCAGAGGTACAAGCTTCTCTCTTTCTCACTCTCTCTCTCTCTCTCTCTCTCTGCCTCTCTCTCTCTCCTTCCCCTTCATTCTCCTACTATTTTTCTTGCTCCTCCTGTTCTTCCTCTACCTCCTCCTTTGCTTCCTCTCCTGGCACTGAACTTCTTGGAAAACCAGGAAAGATAATTGCATGCCACCTTGGGATCCTTGCGTTTGCTCTGTGGGCTCATACTGGCTTTGCATGGCTCTTTGCTCATGATCTCAGCAACCTAGTGTATGCAAGTAGCTTAAGTGTGGGGCTTTCCTCAGAGCAACGGTAATTTTATTGTATAAGTAGACAAAGGGGCATAGAGAATCGGATTAGACAAAATATATCCCACTTTTCTAGATTGAAGTGCCAGAAAATTAGATGAAATTCTTACCTATATTATGACTGGGAAGAGAATTAAAATCGTTAGCTGGAAAGACTTCACGATGCAAACAATGGATGAGGCTGTGTTCAAGGTGAGGGTGGTTGTCCAAGAAGGGGTTAAACGCAGTTTGCATACACTTGAAAAGGATAAGATTTGAATAATGCTAAGTATATGATTCAAGCATATTAAGACACATTTCAAGGTGAAACACTTAACCATGAGTAAGAAGGAGGGTTTGGCATAAGTTTTGAAATGTGTAAGAAAAATGTTTGGACTGAGAGGATATTAGGGAAGCTAGGTAGGAAAATAATTGCTGCATGAAGTCCAGGTTAGACCAGAGTAAAATCTGAAGGACAGGGTCTTGTTGTATTTGCTGATACAGCCCAACAACTGGGGCAGCTCCTGGCACACAGCGGGGCCCCCATGGCTGGTTGTTGGATGAATCTCTGCAGCAGCACCTATTTGTCAGAATAGTAGAGGTAGGCAAAATCTATCTGACAATACATTCTTTAGCCTCTAATTTTGGTGTTCTATTTTGTTTTAGAAGATCATTCTTGAGCATTGCAGGTAATGTTAGGATCACAAGATATCTGGACCTGAGGCAAAGAAAGGGTAAAGAAAAGGGAAGTGCCAAGATCCAGAAAAACGATATGATCCCTGTACATGACAGAAGCAAAGAGGCCAATCTAAGGAGCATCTTATTCATTATAAAACTTAATGTTATAAGAATCAAGGATTTATCAAGGGAGACGGAGAATAGCAGATGGCTACCTCACTGCTTGGGAAGCAGGGACAGACAGCAAAACTGGGAAGAGGAGAAGCAAGCTTCTGGAAAGGTGCCTACAGCACAAGGAAATGAGTTCCAGAGCCAGGAACTGTGGCTTGTGGTTCTTGCAGTTAAGTCAAAAAAAAAAAAGGAAGAAAACTTCTCTGATGGACAGGACTCCCGAGGCTTGAGCAGCGGGCAGAACAGACGCGGGCATGGAGCATGGGATGCTGGGGCCAGGGAAAGCTGGAGATGTGCAGAAGGCAAAGCCGGCATACACTTGTCTTGGGCAGGTCCTGCTCATGAGAGGGACGGGCAGGGGCACTCATCCCATGAAGCTGACCCAGGCTTCCAGGAACTCCAGGTTCAGGGCCAAAAGGAAAAGTGGGAGGTTTCACAACATGAGCTGTGTGCAGACATGGTGGGACCTCAGATAAGAAATTGGGGCTGGGGCTGTTCCTGGGTAAAGGCCAGGCGTATTGATTCTAGCACGTCTGAGAGAAGGAAGACTTTCTTTCCATGCCTCACCCTTGTTTTCTCTATCTCCTTCCCCCAGAAGTCACCAAGCATCTGCTGTGTCCCGTGGCTGGCAACGGAAACAAGGGTTCTGAGCACATACTGTTGCTGGGCTAAATTTGGTGGGCTTGGGGCTGGGACCAGAATATTCTTGTATATCCTATATCAAGATATCTTGTATATCTTGGCTTTCCTACTTTTGCAAATTGGGACACAAGAGGGCCTGAGGAATGGATAAGAGCAACCTCCTTGCCCTTTTGGGAGCCACACCCATCCCAGGGAGAGCAGCTGCTCCCTGGAGGCACCCAGGCTCCGGCTGGGAAGCTTCCTGGGGAGTCTGTCAGGCCAGGGGATGCAAGTCTCAGAGGGAAGAGCTCTGGCTTTCTTTTTTATTTTAATTTACAAACAGATGGGAGCTTTGCTTTCTAACATTGATTTCTCTTGTAGAATTTAACAATGGAGACCATCCTCGGTGGTCCTGTTGAAGGGTATATTGGGCTTATTTTGGTACTATGTTGCTGGGGTTATTTTTATGCTGTCATGTGGTGTTTGTGGCCCAGCTTCCTCCGCTGAGCTATATTAGGCATTATGGCTTGAAATCTGAGATGGAAAAAACAATCAGAGTGAATTTTTGACCTAGGCCATAGTGGGGATGGAGTTAGAGTGATTTTTTTTTTTTTAATACCTTGCTCTAGTCAGTTCAGAGGCTTTTGGAGGTGACAGCTGAACCTCCCACTCTAGGGGCCCTGGTAGAGGCTGGCATGGTGGTCGGGCATGAGGGCAGAGCTCCAAGATTGCCTTCAGTCCCTTCAAAGAACCGGCGTTGCCTGTGTCCACAGTGCAGGCACCTACTTCACGTCGAGGAGTACACAAGACCTTGGTAGAATTAGGGCCGAGTGCTAATCACACCTGTACCAGTTTCCACAGACGAAAGGCTTCTCCTTGTTTGCCATTTGCTCACTGAATCGTTGCAGGTTGGTGGAGCTGCAGTTATCCAGGAAGCTGAGCAGGAAGTGCATGGGAGTGCTGAGAGGGCTGCTCACAGAAGCGGGCTATCGTCTAAGGGGCCTCTGGGGGTGCTAAAGGAAAGCCCCATCTAGACACAGAGTTGGGGAGTAAGTGTATTTGTGTAAGACAAAGTGCCCCCTTGCTTTTGTAAGATGTGTGTGAGTAAGCTTGCTCTGGTCTGTCTTGTTCTCTTAGGAAGGCTTTCGTGCAGTGCGCAAATTGCGTGCCATAAACAGCAAACCTGAATGCTCTCTCTGCTCCCCTTGAAGCAAGGAAGGACTAGGCAAGCCCTGCTTTAGAGAGGTCCAACCTCCACCCTCTTCTCTCAGTGTTCAGCTTCTCAGGGTCTGTGATCTTCCAGGGAAGGCAGTGAAGGAAACTGTTCTCTTTAGCTTAACTTGTGCACGGATCTTGCGCCATAGAGGTTTTCATGTTCCCGTCTGATCCATACATCCCCAGGAAAACACCCCCCCAGGTCTCTTCCTAGCTTGTCTTCTGTCATGTTCCCTACCTGTCAGACTCAGAAGGGGCAGAAGGGATGAGAGTTCTGTGTAGAATCTGGACAATAATTAATACTTGCTTAAGGATAATCCCAAACAGGTCATATGGTGCTCAAACTCCCTTTGATTTCTAAAGGTAAATTGCGTTATGAGTGAAAAATTTATATTGTGGCTTCTGCCCAAAATAAATGATATATAAACCTATACTTTATTTTTAAATTTTATTTATTTATGTATTTATTTGTTGTTTTATTTTATTTTATGTGATAGAGTCTTGCACTGTGCTGCTCAGCTTGGCCTCAATCCTCCTACCTCAGTGTCCTGAGTAGCTGGGATTACAAGTATGTACCACCATGCATGATTTAAACTCACACTTTGATCTATGAAGGAGTCACTCTTGCTGCTCCCTAACCCTGCCACTCATTAGTGCTTTCCTTTGCTATGAAATCTAAGCTGTGTAAGGAGGATCACATTGAGAGTATAAGGGCCTTGTAAGACAGAACTCTGTAGCGGAGGAGGATATAGGGGTGTGGGCAAGAGTATTTAACATAGAACTTAAACCCAGACTCTAGAGAAGACCAAGCCTGCTCCACTGAAGCCTTCACCTAGACCACGGTCAAGATGAGTTCTTTAACTAAGGACTTTGTGAGGGGTGTGAAAGAAGGCACTGAAGATGACTGAACACAGCCCATATGCAGAGGGGAGAGATTAATACTCTTGCCATAGGCCATTACATAGATTAAGGGAAGTATGAGTGGAATATGACCATGCTGACCAAGTCCTGCAGGAGCTCTGGAGAGCTGCTGTGCCCTTGGACTTGATCTGTTGCAGCCTCTCTTGCTCACATCTGTGGCTCCCTGTGGTCCAGAGCTGCCTGCCCCAGGGCATCCACACTGGCCCTGCAGGCACTGCCTGCCTTGTGTCCTTAACTTTCTTTCTGCAAGTCTTCTATGTTGATGATTGGCATATCTTCCACTGAGCTTCCTTCTCCTTCCCAGCCTTGCATGTTTTGCCTGGCTTTGGCTTCTTCAGGATGGCTGCTGGGCCTGCAGCATCTGCTTCTCTCCCGATAGAGTGCCCTAGTGCTAGGATTTGGCTGGGACTGAGAGGTCTCCTGTGACATGGGTTATCAGCATGCTGTGCACCTGATAAGATTTCTCTGCTTTTTCTGATTCCACTCCTTTACGCCTCCCTGCCTTCCCCACCAGGCCACAGCATGCTGTGTAATGGAGCTGGGGTAGGAATATCAGGGGTGAGCTGGCGTTAGATAATTAAATTGAACTTTCCCTTTTTTTGTGTCCAGAGTCAACGGGAGAGAAATCCTCACCAATACAGGTGTTCCCTATTGTCTGCAGGCATTGCTGAAAAGGCTAATTTAAGACGATTTCGCTTTTAGCATCCTCATCATGCTTAAGAGTTTTACTGTGTTTCTCTGGGTTAAAATAGTATATATATGCTTCTCTACGAAGCTGGCATTTCTCTCACTTCAGATTCATTCCATGCCAAACATTCTGAGACTTGACAGCGAGCTGTGCCAATTCCTCAGTTTCTCCTGTTTCCATGGTGCTCACATGGCCAGCCACCAAATCCCTAGGATGTTTTGGGTGTTGTTTTGTGTGTGTGTCTGGAGGCCATGGAGCCTCCAGACACAAGAGCCATGTAGTGGTAGGCACGTGACTGGCCAAGGCAGCCAAAAGACAATTTACTGGGCTGCTGGGAGAGTCACATGGCAAGTCTGCACCTATCGGTCGGTGAGGGCAGGCAATGCACTGATGCCATCAGCTCCGGGACAGAGGTAATCTGTTTGCAATTCCAAACTCATTATTTCTTTATTTGTAGTCAGTGTCCCAAAGCCGTTCATGAGAAACACATTTTTTAAAAACATCATTACTATAAAATTTGTTAAACTGAGTGTAAACATTTTATCTGCAATATGCTCTGAAGAGTTTTATTTTCTTCTTTTTCCTTTTCTTTCTTTTTCTTTTTTTAAACTGAAGCATTGTTGCAGCCACATGGCTTCTAGGTTGTGTCACCAGTTCATAATGTCTCTGCCTTGGAATAGAATTGGGCTGTTGCTGCCTGTTGTATGAATCAGGCCACGGTGAGGCTTTCTATCCTTATGGCTGTGACAGTAAGTAGTGCATCATCATTACGAAGCTTTCTTTTTTTACTTTATCTTGGACCATCAAGTATAATCAGAAGAGCCATAGGGCCTGTGTTCTTTGGAGATTTCAGGCACAAAATCTGTGGTTTACTGGTCTCGAGGGGCCCTGTGCTTTTCATGAGAGGGAGGTTGCTACATACAAATGCTACCCAGACCACAGAGATGCTCTTCAAACAAAAGATCTTTCAAAGGGTTAGAATGGACTCCTGCTATGCCTTTAAGCTTTTCAGGGTTTTAGAAAATTTAAATGGTTTTGACCCTTCATCCCTTCTGATGTTACAATTTAAAGTTCAGATGTACACGTTTCAGATTGGAGTGTGCTTCTTCATAATCACACTGCTTGCAAGTAGATCACCAAGCATCGCCAAGCAAAAACTGACTGTGTTCAGAGCAATTAAGTGATTCCCAGATAAAAGGGAAATCAAGAGGGGACAAGTGTTGTTCATCAGATTTAAATAAGCTTGATTCCTGGATGCATCTAGCTTTGTGTCCTCAGAAAAGCTAATCAGCCTCTCTGCTGATGGACATGATGCTTACCTTAAAGGTTAAAATGTAGGCTGTCTAAAGTTTCAGGGGTAGTCATTTACTAGTATTGATACTACGTCACTTGTCTCGAAGGCTTCTGGCTTTCAAGAGCCTCAGAGCCTGGGAGGTGCTGTAGAGACCTGCATGTGCTGGGCTGCAAGAGAAGCAGCACGAGGACTGTGTCAGATTAGCACGAGAGGACGCCTACTCCTTCCTGAGCTATTAAATAGCCATAGCATGTTGGTTCTTCCTGGTGCCTATATGATCATCTGAAATGAACTTTTCCTTGCTCTTGCCCTGTGCGGAGGACAGAACAGATTATCCACTTAGTTGTTAACAGAAAAGATCACTGGGGAAACATAGACTTTTATAGAACACTCAAAAGCAGTTATAAGCAGATAACAGCTACACAGCTTGCCCACAGATTTTAGAAGAGCCTCTGGGGAGCACGCTCCTTCTATGCATGCTGTTCATGGGTGCAGTAGTCAGCTTTTCATCATTGGGACCAAACATCCAACAAGTAGAGCTTAAGGAGAAGATATTTATTTTGGTTTATAGTGTCAGAAGTTGACTGAGTCCCTAGGCAGAAATGTCACAGTGGGAGGGAAAACTATTTGCCACATGACATTTGGGAAGGAGAAAGAGAGAGAGAGAGAGAGAGAGAGAGAGAGACAGAGACAGAGACAGAGACAGAGACAGAGACAGAGACAGAGACAAAGACAGAGATAGACTGTTTTGGTTACTTTTTTCTCATTGCTGGGACAAATACTCAACACTCAAATGAAGGGAAAAAAAGTTTATTCAGTTCACAGTTACTGGAGGTTTTAGTCCATACTCAGCTGGCTCCAAGACAGAGGGGCACATGGCAGAGGGCAGCAGTTCATTGCAGCAGAAGGCAGCAAAACAGCAAGAGCAAGAGGGAGGAGTAACAGTAACAATGTCTATAGAGAGCAAGTCTGTTTTTCTGAAGTTGCATTCAGGCTATCCACCCCAGGCTGGGAGTTATGCTCACATCCATAATCCCATCAGCATTCAGACCCATAATCCCAGTGGATTTTGAGTTAATCACAAGCTCTAGAACTCTACCCCATTATTGCATGAGGCTTTGGGTGAGAGATAAATACACATAAACCATAACACAGACAGAGAGACAGAGAGAGAAAGAGAGACAGAGATGGGGAGTGAGAGGAGAGAGAAACAGACATATAAACAGGAAGAGAGACAGAGAGATCAAGATGTATAGAGAGAGACAGAGACAGAGAGAGACAGAAATAGAGAGGCAGAGATGGAGATAGAATGTGTCAGACAGAGAAAGAGGGCATAGACAGATACAGAGAGACAGAGATTGAGAGACAGAGACATTGAGAGAAAAAGAGAGACAGAGAGACAGGGAGGGAGGGAGAGAGAGAGAAGAAAGGAAAGAACAATCCACCTTTTATAGCTTCCTGGCTGTATCCCAGTGCCTGGCTTCCTCCAACCTACCTCAAAAGCCCATCCACCTATGATCTTACCAATGGATTCACCCATGGACCAGTACCCCATGACCCAATTGCCTTCTAAAAGTATCATCTCTGAAGAAGTCTTCTGAGGAAAATTTTAGATTTAAACCCTAACAACAGAGTCTGGAAAGAGAGCACTGGTGTATATGTTCTTTCTGGATTGATATGAGATGATGGACACTTGCAGAAACTCTAGCGTTGGAGCCTCCCGTGGAGACTGAGATTTCCCCAAGGACCCACAGGGTGGAGGAAAACAACTGAGCTGCCAGAGTCATGGGTCAGGGCTGCAGTCCACAGTAGGCTGAATCTTTTTTTTTTTTTTTTTAATGTTCCTGCCCTGAGGACCTTCATTATAATTACATCTTCCGGCTATCAGTCCTGACACTTAATTTGTAAGTCTTCCCTATGTTAGGGAATGATGGTCCATATCATTATAGAATTCAAAACTGGGTGGGGAATGCATACCTGTTGCTATACAATTACTGCATCATGAACGTCATAAATGCTCTGAGAGAGCATCTGCTACATTAGATAGAAAAATAACAAGGTCCTGAGGGGAACGCACAGCCTCTTGAAAGACATTTCTAAAAGGTAGGTGGGAATTTTCCAAATGAAAAGAGAGTATGTTATTAAAAGAAAATTTCAGGAAGCAAAAAGGCCTGCTGAGTAGCTGAGATTAATACGTAATTGTTGCAAGACAAGTGTTTGCTAAATTTTCCAGTGGTGAAATAGAAAGAGCAAAGAATCAAATCCTGCAAGACTGAGTAGAACACAGAAGAGTTTGTTTTGAATGCAGTTTCACAATGGTTTTATGAAAAGGAATGACACACAAGTGGATTTACACTATAGGAAGTTCTTTCTATTGGTGGAATATAGATGTAGGGGAGACAAATTGGTCTAAATTAAGGAAGTGACACTGAGTAGTAGGTAGTTAGGTATAGTGTGTTAATAGGCTGAGGCAATAAAGAAATAAAAAGTAAGGCTTACATTCCTAGACTAAGCAAATGAAAAATTAACGATGATGCTTAATTCCTATTTGACTATGTGGGGAAGATTCTTTTGATAAAAGGACTTTTAATCTATTTTCTTGGGCATACTAACTATAGTTATTTTAGAGTATTTAAAGCCTGATAACTACAATACCTGGGTCACCAGTGAGTATTTTTATATTGACTGTATTTTTCTTATGGGTTTGAGTGCTTTGGTCTTGTATTCTTGCATGTCAGTAATTTTTAATTGAATTATGAATACAATGTTCAAAATATTTAGATACTTTAAATGATTTTTTTCTGCAGAGAGGAATGGAAGGCTAAGTCATAGTCATCATAATCTCCTTATTATTCTTGCTTTACTTCTCTTCTTTATGATTTTGAAACTTTAGTGAAAATAACATATGCTATTGAGATCAAGAGTACTCTGTATTGGTGTATCATTGGACCAGGTGCTGAAGGTGCAGCAAACAAGATAGCCACACACAAAGACGCACAGAGAATGGAGAATTAGTGCCTCGCTCGGTATATCTGTTCCATCATCCAGTAGCAGTTGAGGATCTTCTACTGATGGAAAGCATGTGGTCCGATTCTGGCATGGGAAGGTGCTCTTCCAACCAACCAGATCCTGCAGCAGGTGGTGCATCTTCCTCATAAATATTTCACTAAGCTCATGATCCCTGAGCAGCCTTGCACCTGCACTAGATACAAAGAGAATCAGTAACTTCCAGAAGCATCATCAGGTTAGTGTTATGCTAGACGCTGTAACATTGGGATTGAATGCCATGGTGTAGGTGTAAACTTTAATGGCACAGAGGCAAAGAACCTGCGGTCGCAGCCAGCACACTTGGGTGATCAGTAGGATGTAAGCAAGCAGCGTCATGTTGCCCAATCCCTTTCCTGAGGTTAGAGCCAGAAAAGGAATATGTGTATAGGGTATAGAGAAACCACCCTGATTCAATGGGAGCTCTTCTAGTTCTGGTTTTCCCATTCTCCTAAGGTGTAGCTCTTCAGAAGTCTTAACTAAAACTCTGAATGTTTCCTAGGGTCTCATACAGGGAAGATGACAATTCCAAATTTATGTTTTCCTAGTTGTATGAGGATATAACATTCTATGCTAAGACATTTTTGCTGGTTTGGAAACCTCACCTGATGTCTCATGTTTTAACAACATATAGCTTGAAATCCATAAAATGACCTATAAAGAAATTTTACTTCAACTTTATCTCTCTATGTATCCTTTACCTCAGACTTCTTGAGCCCCAAGCCCTTAAGTTTCTGTAGCTTGAATTCCAATTTCATTGTTCTAATCTGTAGAGACCTCTGAGAGCTCTAGACCATTGCTTTCTATCCTCATGTCAGAAATTCCTAAAAGACTCAAGAAGCAATCACATGTTCAGTGTAATGCTCATTATAGAGCCCTTTGCTTTCTTGGAAATTTTGACCCTCAAGTTTCATTTCTTATTTGGCTGTGCCGGATGTTAAACTCATGGTCTCTAACATGATAGACAACCACTCTCAAATTGAGCTACATTTCAAGCCCTGGATTTTTAATGATGTTTTAATAATCCTCTGTTAGCATAAGACACGTGATTTTGAATTGATATACATCAATTATAGGTTTTCTTAGCTAGAGAATTAATGGATGTCATCTACCATACTTTAATTGAAAGTCTTAAGTTTGAAATTAAGTTTAATGTGTTTCTTAAATGTGTGAAAACAAAACACTAGATTCAAATTTCACATTTATAAGATTACGAAAACATAAAATTAATAAATACAAAATAATTAAAATTTGATTTAAAAGGAATAAAATTATTATTAATTTAGTATGATAAGTAGTGAATTTAAATATATGCCTATCTCTTAACCTCAGGTGTTTAGTTATGTAATTGTTGTGATTCTATCTGACCATGTGATTTAGTAGCCTTTGGGACTAGTTTTCTGGAAGAGTTCTGAGGGGTTTAATATGCTACCTATAGAACCTCTATGATGTTATAAATTGAACTTGGTTCAATTCTGGTTGGAGCACTGAAAACCAAAATGCTGCTATAAATGCAGAAAGTGAAGGCCAGGCTCATAAGGGACACAGGAATGAAGACCCTATTGAAAACTGGACTAGAGTCTATGCATGTTTCATTCTGACAAAGAATTTGTCTATGGCTTGTCTATTTTTTTAAAGATTTTCTGTGCAACTGAATTTAAAGGTAGTAGAGTAGTTGATCTGGTGGAGAAAATTTCAAGGTAACCCAATGTTTAGATTTTGTTTTTTTTTTAAACAATTTTTTTTTAATATTTAGGAGGATTTGCAGGCTGTACAGAATCTCACTTCATAGATCAGACTTTTAGCGATCCTCCTGTTCATAGCCTCCCAAGTGCTGGGATTACAGGTGCGCACCACCATGCCCAGTCTCAATTGCCATCTCAGCGTGCTCTGGGGGTGAGGCTGGCTTGGCAGGCACAGGGATCAAATGCCATCCCGGCCCTGAGTCTGCCTAACGAGGTGCATTAATCTGCTCAGCTATTTGGTCAGTCCCCCAATATTTAGATTTTGGTAGGAGCAGTACTTACCGCTTTTAGGCAGATCTGTAGTGAGAATTATGAGCAAAGAGTAGAGCCAAAAGATGGAAAAAGATTGCAGTTTCATCAGAAATGAAGTGCCTGTGAAGTTTGGGCCATGAGAGCTTTGTTGGTGAAAGGCTTATCATACTAAAGGCATAAGCCTTGGCCTAGTGGACTTATCCTTTACTTTTCTGGTGTAAATTTGTACTTTATATTATATTATCTATGTTCCCATCTCAGTCATTTTTCCTGAGGAATACAGGAAGCAATCTACATATTTTTATACTTGGTATTATGAACAGCAAGGAGTGTGCATGTGTGCACAAATGTCAACATAGGATTTAGACCTCTGTTTTTTGTATTACAGGTAACTAGATTTGTACACATTTACTCAAGCATCACAAAGGGTCCAATAGATCCTCAGGATTCACTTTACATGAACTTTTGATTTTTTCTGATGCAAGTAGCCCCATTCAATACAATTGCACATGAGAAAACCAGATTTACAAGTTTAGGGGAAGGTATAAAGTGAATTATAAAATTACTCATTCATGGATGATAAAGATGACCCATTATGATGAAGAACAGTGGTGTGGGCATACGATTATATGATGATGATGACTTTGATATTGGCCATATGAAGCAAAGTTCTTGTGACAGTGAAATGGAGCAATTTCAGATACAGAGAATGCAGATCTCAGTCACATGAGGGAAAAACAGCTATGTGAGTACATATTTGACTGGCAAAATGTTGCAAAATGGACACTCAACCAAATGGAATGATTCAGCATTAAAACTATGTCTGAAAACATAGTGAAGATTGTGGCAGAGGTGAAATATACTGGACATAATTCCAGCACTGCCCTTCAGTGTTGGAAATTGTAACAGATCAAATGCTACAAGAGGCTGTGAGCTATGTAAAGGCTGGCGTGCAAGTGAAATGTTCTAGGCACCAATAGTGATGTTAAAAATGCTCTCATTGTGATGCACCGCTAGATGAGTGGAAAACATTTAAGGTCTGCTCTACTTAGCACAGATTTCTCATGGTGATGGCAGGAATGTAGAAGACACAGAAAATCAGTAGGTCAAAATGCGCCAAAAAATTGTGTCCTTATAGATGTGAAGACTTACTAGTCTTTCAGTTTAGACATTTATCCTGAAATTCAGCCAGCGTGCCCTTCTCCATATAGTAATAAGTCAAATTATGTTGCATACAGACTTATTGCTTCTGTCTCCCAAATTAATCAGATGAGATCAAGCACATTCAGGGTGGTGTGGCCGTGGACTCCCAAATTAATCAGAATGTGAGAACTGGTTTATCAATTTCCAACTGATATTTGTTAGGAGCACAACTTGATCATCTCAGGAACTGTACATAGGAACAAAGCAGAAATTCCAAATGAAATGTTACAATTTCAAAATAGAGGATTGTGTAGTACAATCTTTGAATCCCATTGGCTTTGCACATGGCAAAGAAAAGCAAACTGATAATGGTGATGACAATTTCGCCATGATGGGAATATTGATAGGGAAACCTGGACAAAACAGAAGCCTGAGATAGAAACTTTCTACAACAAAACCAAAGTTAGAATGGATGTCTTTGATGTGATGAGTTATGCACCAACTATGATGCCACTTGAAACACAAAACATTGGCCAATGGCTGTGTTTTATTTAATCCTAAATATGTATGGCATAAGCAGTTTGTTAATTTACAAAGAAAACAGCAAGCACAAAATACTACAGAGAAATTTTCTTAGAGGATTAGGACTAGACTTCATAAAAGATCATTTATAGCAGGGGAGAAACAAACTACACAAAAATTGTGAAGCACATTGGTAAGTTGACAGGTGAACAGGCATCATGGAAATCTAGTATAAGAACAGAAGACAGAAAAGATGTCAACTGTGCCCTGTAAAAAGGAAAACAAACATACATGCTGTCAGTGTAAGCACAATTGTATATGGAACGTATAGTTGTCATGTGTGAAGCCTGCTCTGAGTGTGAGCTCGGAAGCTTATTTTTGTGGCAGACTTTTGTTTGTGTTTACAATGTAGCTCACATAGGTTATTTTATATTGTTTTATTTTATTTTATTTTAATATTTTATTTATTTATTTGGTAAGGGTCTCACTACACAGCTCGTAGTCATACCGATCCTCCTGTGCTGGAATTACTGGTTCATGCCACTACACCCAGTTTTGATGGCTGGCTCAGTGTGTCTGGGGTTCTAGGCTAGCACCACACACCATTCCAGGGATTGAACCTGGGTCCGTGTGCTTGCCAGGCAGGTGCTTAGAATGTGGAGCTATCTCTCAGACCCCATTTTATTTTTAGTTTTGATTTATGTTTTAGGTTTTGTAAGCAGGTAAACAGCCGATGTGAAAGTGTTGATATCTGTTCTAAGCACTTACTACATATTTGATATTTTATTTTATTGACACATTATTTCCTTACTAAGTGCATGTTGTACTATATAGTAGGAAGCTCCTGACAAAACTGAGAGAGAGGAGAGGTGACAAGACTGCCACACAGGAAAGAACAAGTAAGCACACGCGCTGTCTGTGTGAGACATGGAACATGCAGCTGTCTTGCGGGAAGGCTGCCAGAGAGTGACAGCTGAAGCCAAGCTTATTTTTGTGGCAGAAGTTTGTTGGTATTTTCACTGTATTTCATGAAGAAATTTACTTCTCATACCCCCTTTTAGATTTTGTAAGGAAGTGTGCAGCTATGTGAAAATGTTGATGTGTATCCTAAATGCACAGTACATATCAGAAATCAATAATTTATTTCGTCAATATTTTGTGTTCCCGTTAACTACACACTGTATTATGTAATGAGAACCTCCTGACAGAATAGCAGGACCACTGAGATGTCAAATACGTCCTACAGAATGTTCAGGAAAGCAAGACGTGTGCTGCCGATGTAAGTGGCTCACGGGCATGGGTACGCTGCTGTCCTGTGTGCAGACTGCCTGGGGCGCGATACTTGAAGTGAATGTTGCTTTGTATAAGGTGATATTGTTATTTTCATTGTATTTTATATGGGAGTTGATTTCTGATGCTGTTATTTTTTTAAAGTTTGTGTGCCAAAAACCAGTTGAG
The DNA here is from genome assembly GCA_004027165.1 of Ctenomys sociabilis. Taxonomy (NCBI): domain Eukaryota; kingdom Metazoa; phylum Chordata; class Mammalia; order Rodentia; family Ctenomyidae; genus Ctenomys; species Ctenomys sociabilis. The sequence goes on from PVKA01022254.1 coordinate 16,349, forward strand.
GTTGAAAAACTTGATGCTTTCATATAAACACACAGTAAATATTAAAGACTTAAAACTTTATTTTGGGATTTTTTTATGTTATGTAGTCATTGTTTAGCATAGTAACACCGATAAGGTTATAGTTAAAAATTCACTAATACAAATATTCTGAAGACTAGCCGTGGAGCTGCGACACCATGTTTGTGTGCCTTGATGAAAAAGTTAGTCTCATGCTCCAAGGGCTACAAGGAAGCCAAGTACGTTGCCTGGGGACAACAGGCTGGTGGCGTGAAGGCATGCCAGGAGCTGGCCAGACCTCATGCTTTGCAGACTCATGAATATAAAAGGGCCAAGTCATTCGAAAGACTGCTTGTAGAAGAGACTCCCCAGGGCGCCCTGCTCATTCAGAACCACCTAGGGAAATGTTTGCCTGAGTTCAGCCTTCTAGGCATGAAGGGTCTCTGAAGTCTTGATCCAAAAGGGTCAGACTATGGCATGGCATCTTCCAGGTGGTGCTGCTTTTACAGCCATGCAGAATGCAAGAGCCATTGGATCACAGAAACTTCTGCTCATATTTCAAATGAAGGCCTGGGAGGGCAGGCAGTAGGCCTCTATGTGAAGCTGTGAAGGCCTGGGAGGGTAGGCAGTGCGCCTCTATGTGAAGCTGTGAAGGCAAAGGTGAAGATGCAGTGGAAACCTGGGAAGCTGGAGATGCCAGGCATGTGGGGCATTGGCTGGGAAGACTGTAGGGAGTGAATGGAGCCTGGTCAAGGTAAACATTGTGTGGGCTGCAACCAGCGAGCCATAGGGGAAGAACTGCCCAAGCCCTTTGCAGCTCCTGCCTTACCACAGCCTGAATCTGGTGCTGCGCATGGAGATATATGAATTAAGGTTTGACTTCCTTGGTTTTGGATTTGCTTTTGTCTAATTCCTTGCTATTCCCCAATTGATCTCTTTTGTAATAGGAGTGTTTACCATGCACTACTTTATGTTGGAAATGTTTAACTGTTTGTGTTGTTTGTTGTTTACTTTTGCAGAGAGTCACAGATAAAAGTTTGACTGAGATCTCAGTGGAGATTTGGGACTTGGACTTTTCAGCAATGCTGGAATTATTAAGACTTTGATAACTCTTAGAGATACATTAATGTGTTTTGGACAATGTGATGAATAAAAGCCTTTTGGAGTGACAAGGGGCAAAACGGTACGGCTTAGGTCTGAAATGTCTCTCAACAGTCTCCCGTGTTCCGAGGTGGGGCAACTGAGAGGGGCTAGGATCAGGAGGACCACAGTGCTCATTAATGAAGTTAGCCCATCAAGGAATTCACGGCTCAGTGTGCTGTTGAGATGCGGGGCCTGGTGGGGGGTGGGTCACGGGAGGTGTGCTCCTGTTCCCTCCTTTCCTCCCTGTCCCTCTGCTTCCTAGCTGTACGGCATCCCGCCCTTTCACATGCTATTTCTCCCTTGGAGCAAGGCAATCATGGATGAACTCTTCTGAAACCAAGATCCAAATGAAAGCTCTCCTTTAAGTTTCCTGCATCTGGTATTTTGACCCAGCAATGGTAAAGTGACAATACAATAAGGAATGGTGGATTCAAATATGTGACTATCTCCTAACTGAAGGTTTCTAATTGTGGTGTAGGATGATTTAATTTTCATATCAGTTTTCTTTATTCTAACAGCTAAGAAAGTTAAACTTCAATTCATATCATGTTCTATGATATTATCTGGCCTTTACATTGCATAAACAGTATATTTATGAGTAGAATTCAAATATGTTATTTTCTCTTTGGCTCTGAACACTGGAAGTAGTTTTCCTTGGCACTAACACCGATGGAGAGGAACACAACTGTAAGCAAGAAAACGGCACGACTATTCTTAGATCTGGGTGGGCTTCTTGATATTTCAGGATGAGCTTGTGTTGATATTCTTAGATAACCACTGAGCTGAAAACGCAAAGATGAGGAATTAATCTATTGAGGCTTTGAAGACTATGAATTTGATGTGGCCTCCAGGTGTTGCAGTGGCTCTGCTATGAGACCAGTGTGGTAGGACAGGTTAGCTTTAGTCCCAAATCTCACACTATTTTCTTCTCAGCTGTCTCACTCTCATGGGTATTCAATTCACCAGCCCCAAGGTCCTCTACTCTACTCTCCTGGAAATGCCTCCCTCCCCATCTCGCAAGAAGCACCCATTTCTTTAATTCATTAATAGGGAGAAGATGGCTGAGACACTTGAACTTCTCTTCCTGAGAGAACCTGGGGGACAGGAATCCCCAGTAAGGTAGGTGCCACCTACCTTATTTCAGTCTCAGCCTAGCAGTTGTCTTTTAATTGTATACGTGTGGAGGTGAGGGGGTTGATTGGCTGAGTCTCTGACTCCAAGTTCAAATGTTGAAATCCTAACCCTCAATGCCTCAAAAATGCTTGGAGGTAGGGTTCTTAAAGATATAATTAAGTTAAAGAAAATGGCATTATGGTGGGCCCTCATTGTACCAGTGTACAGACTTAATGAACAGAGAAAACTTGTACACTAATGGATATAGGAAAAATGGGAAGTTAGACTCAAGATGGCTGCAAGTGGGAGAGAGAGAGAGAGGCCTCACAAGAAACCAGACTTGCTGCTATTTTAGTCTTGGACTCCCAGCTTCCAGATATACAGTAAAACACATTGCTGTTGCTTTAGCCACCCAGTCTAGATTGCATCTTTATTCAGAAGTCTAGTTTCTAAGGTGGAGGGAAGGAGAGGGAGGAGCAGCAGGGAAAGTGGGATAAAGAGACAGGGAGAAATTGAATAGAAGAAAGGAAGAAAGTAAAAATAAAATGAAAGAAGAGAGAGACACGGCATCTGGCAAGCAAGAAGACATGATTCTGGGTGCTGGTATTTGTGGTTCAAGGTTGAGTCTGGGGGACACCAGGCTGGCTGCTTCCTGTTCATGGAGGGCTTCTGCTTTCAGGGATGACAAGACACTGCCTGGATTTGGACTTTTGTTCTGGGCTCTGTTATATATAGCAGCAGAAAATAGGCAAACTTGCACTTCCTGAAGTCCTGTGCTGTTCTCTGGGTTGAAATGACCATGGGATAGAATAGACAGGGAAAAGGAGCAACCCCGTGCAGAGCAGGAAGAATTGGGAAGCACTGGGAAGAGAAGAAAGCAGGAATTATTCCAATACTGTGCCATTAAAAATCTTAGAACACACACACACACACACACACACACACACACACTTATAAATATTAATGTACACTTTCTACAAGTTGGAAATCATTGCAGGATATTGGAAAAGATATTGAATTTGGAGTTAAAGAGACTTGAATAAAATCCCCATTCTGCTACTTCCTTATGTATAACCTTGTGTACTGCTACACATAAACTCTCTGAACCTTGTTTCTGAATTTGTACAATGAAGATACCGACATCTGCTTCACCACAGTATCAGCAAGCTAAATGAGGAAATGCATGGAAAGGGACTTAGCCTAGTGTCTGACACACAGGAGGAGCTTAGCAGATGGTACTTTCCCTTCAAATCAAAATCAAGCCTTCCCTTCTATTACCAAAGCAAAGTCCTTAATACTCAGCAATCACTTGAAAGTGTTAAAGAAAGAGTCTGATTATTTCTTAGGAATGGGTTTAATGGGAGTGAAGATGAGGAGTTTGGGGTAGGATAGAGAAAAGAATGGAAACAGGTGGGGCAGAAGAGACTGGAAAAGAAGAGGACTGCCATCATCAGACCAACTAACAAGGGGCCAGAGGGGTATGCAGCCTAGAGAGGGTGATGATCCAGGGCCAAGCCTTTCAGCAGTGCCACGGAGTGTGCTAAGGGTGTGTGCTTGGGTGGAGTAAGTGGGGGTGAAAGAGGGCGTGCAGCCCAGGCAGCTGGAGGACAGGGGCTGGGTTGAGGACCTGAGCTATGAGAGCAGGCTGTGCTCCTATTTGGCTTCTGAGACCAGGATACACAGTCAGATGCTGAAGCAGAGGCAGCCAAAAGGCCTGTTGCTGTTTCTTACCTAAGGATGGAAAAGTCAACAGTTAGCCCATAGGAAAAGCCAGCCTCAGCCAAAGGACCCAAAACCTCAGTAGCAGGCTCATCATTTAGTGGAAAGAGCAGTTAGTGGGGTCTGCAGTGTGATGGGCATGGCCTGCATGACGTATCTTCTTCAGAGGCCTTCCTTTACCCTTTTCTGGAAGTGAAAGCCGCCCATTTATACTCACACATAGGGCCGGCGGTGTAGCTCAGCGGACTAAGCGCTTGCTTAGGTAAGCGTAGGGAGCAGTGTTCGATCCTTGGTTCCCCAAGCCGCGCCGGCCCCGCCTTCGGGTGCACTGAGCCGGTGATGCAATCCGGGCGTGGTGGCGTGCGCCTGTAATCCCAGCACCTGGGAGGCAAAAAGCAGGAGGATCAGTATAAATGTGGGCTGCATGCGTAGTGAGACTCTGCACCAAAAAATAGAAAACACCATTTATACTCACACATCATAGTTCCAGAGACACTCAGCCAATGGCAGGATGGAGAGCCTCTAGCCTCCAAGTGTGGGTGCAGCGTCTTGGATGACATGGGCCTCCTGGTGCAGCTCCTGCCCTGCTGTCTGAAGGGGAAGCAGATCCACTGCTGTGTGGTAACCAGGACTGCTTCTAGTGTGAGCTGTGGGTGGACACGACATGGTGGCAGTGGCAAGAAAGAAGAGAGGCTTCTGATCTCCTCTGTGTCTGTCCCGCTGTCTAGCTTAGGGCTGACACTTCAAGCTGAATACATCTTTGCTGAAAAACAAAGGCCGTGCAAGACAGGAAGGAAGAAAAAAGCAGAGCTGCTACTCACATAGCTGTCACGTCATGCTCATTGTGTACCATATATTCCCTAAGGATCATGTACTTCTCCGTTATCCTTCTGAGGTAGATATCTATCAACATTACCACCACCTCATTTTAGGAATGAGAAAACAGAGACACAGGAAAGTTAAGCGATCTTCCTAAAATCTAGAATTGCTAGTAAAATATGGGCTGCCCACTTAAATTTGAATTTCAGATAAACAATGAATGATTTTCTAAGTACAAGTATGTCTAAATACTGCACAGGAATATTTATATTGAAATATTATCTGTTACTTAACTGAAATTCAAATTTAACTGGGGGTACTATATTTTTATTTGCTAAATTTGGCAGCCATGCTGAAGTGACAAATCGGCAACCATATCAAAGTGAGAAACTCAGCAGGATTAAAGCCAGCTCTGTCTGGTAACTACCACGCTGCACATTTTCAATGTGCCAAGTAGTTTTTCTTATGTAAAAACCACTTAACTTGTTGTCTGGTGCTCAATCTGTTGAAGCTTTCTATTTCTTTTTGAGTCAGTTTTGGTAATCTATGCTTTCCTAGACACCATGCATTGCATCTAGATTTTGGAAAGAGATGGCTAGCATAATGTCTAGTATTAAATTTTATAATCTCATTATTCATAATTGTTACCTTTTAAAATAATTCCTGATATAGTTTGTGTATTTTCTCCCATCAGTGTCAATGTACAGCATTTTCATTGTTATAAGGACTTTTTTTTCAAGAGCAAACTTTTTATTGTGTTTTATAAACTCAGGGTTTTATACTCTAATAATTTTTCTTTTATTAAATTTTTTTTGGGTCTCTTTGAGACAGGGTCTTGCTTTACAATTCAGGCTGGTGTGAGCTCACTTTGTACTCAAACTTACACGGATCCTCCTGCCTCAGCCTCCCATGTGCTGGGATTACAGATGTGCACCACTATGATCAGCTTGATTTTATTAACTTATAATTCTTTCCATAGCACTGTATTTGTAATCTTACAATTTTTAATCTTAAATTGAATTTTTACCACATCAATTAAATTGTTTCTTGTTTCCTTACAAAACATTAAGGAATATTTCTGTTAAGTACAAATATCTGGCTAACTCTAAGTTTTAATACACAATTTTCTCATTTTTGTTTTTTCTTAAAATTCCAGGTTTGATTATTTCTTTAATTCACAGATTATTGGAAATGGAATTTTCCACTTTAAAAATGGGGAAATTATATGTGTTTACTTTTTATGGGCAATATTTTTCTTGATGTTTTCCACTTTTATTGTATGATTTCATTGCTTTTGAAAGTAGCTGAGATTTTTCTCGGTCTCTTGTACATGAACAGAATTGTAAGGATATACCTGGTTGATTAAAAATTATAGGGAAAGACTAAACTTTTTAGAATGTTGTATTACATAAAGACATACTGCTGTGGCATGTGGTGCCAGGATCAAACTGTGGTTCCTGTACTTGCCTGAGTTTGCCTAAGCAGGCAATTTAGGCCTCTGAGCTATCTTGCCAGACCTTCACCCAACTTCTAACACGTTTATTCCATCATTATTGCCACGTTCTGAAGCAAAATGGAGGTTCTCTATTTTATATGTTTAGTTGTGCTGTTATGAGTGCCTTGATGTCCTGCATTGATTCAAAATATTTACCTGTCATGGTCATTTTGACTTTGGAGAAGCCACAGTGTTCTAGATTGAGTGAAATAAATGGGGGGAGACCTATTGTAATATTTCAATAAGCACGCTTTTCTGTTGGATGCCACTGGACAGGAACATTCATCATTCACCATATCTTTGATCACCCTTCATAAAATCTCACTTAAGAGGACTTCCAGGACTGCTTCAGACAGTATGAAAAGAATTTGCATTTCTATTTATTGAACAGAAGGTTGTTAATTACTGTTCAAGTGCCCCATAGTTTTCCTTTATATTTATCCAATTGACTTGATATTCATTTACTCCATTGTGCATTTGCTTATCTTTATTTCTAGGAGTTGCCACTTTACAAATGAGCTGTTTTACACCATATTTAGTCCCCAGAGTCATTTTATATGATATACATGTTGCCATCCTGTTTTCTATTTGTTTGCACTTCCTGTCCCTCTTTTCAAATTTCTTCCATCCTTTTTCAGTAGAGGCATTGAACATAAAAGTGAAGTTTGCTTTTATCAATCTTGGGTTCCCCTTTGCTTTTAAAGCAACTTTATTGGGGTGTAGTTGATGTACAATAAAATACACATATCTAGAGCACACACTTGTACACCCATTAAACAACTCAACATAGTGGTTGATTTAATGATTACTTAAATATTTTATGTTATTTATAATAGGGATATTAAATACAGTTGTCATAAGTGAAATAAAAGATATGTTTGACCTTACTGGATGTGTTTGTACATTTATGAATGATTTCCTTCTGGTTTTTTTTCTTAACAGATTTTGCTGCACTGCCAGATTTTATTTTTGTTATTTGGCTACTACTAATTTAAAAGCTCTTCTACAAGTTTCTGAGTTTTGAGATATACATACTTTGAAGTGTGTAATCAAGTCTATGTTTCTCCGTAAACATATTAAATATCAAATGTCCCTATGGTACTTTTCACTCAATTCAATTCCAGCCCTACACTATATACCAAGAGGAAGCCTTTGGAGTGCTGGTGCTTCTCCATTTCCACTGGGACTCTCTCACTACCCCCTTGAGTTTTGTTAGAATCATTTGAAGTTTTGGCTCCAGCTTGAGATTTTTTCTTTCAAGTCTTTGCCTTTTTTTTTTTTTTAAACAAAAAATTGGTACACTATAGATACACATAGTTGTGGAGGACCCACTGAGCAGCTCTCCTTGAAAGAAGAGCAACTGTCTCCATTTTGACTGAGCCTGATCCTATTTCCTTGTGTTGTTATGTAGAGAGCTGGCTAGGACTTCTGTTTATCCTTCAACTGGCCTTAAGCAATGTGTATTGGTCTAGCTGAGGTGCTGGTGATAGTCTTTGAAGGTGGCATGTGTGTTTCCCTGGTAAACCTGCTGCTCCTTAATGTGAGCTGGGTGGAGACAGGACAGTAGAGCTAATGCTCTGCGCTGTCAGCTGGGATTGAGCCTCGAGCTAGAGGCTATGACTCTCTGGGGCTTGAAAGACTACATCAAAGCTGAAGTACCAGACTTTCCAAAACATTAAACACTATATAATGCAGATCACTTTCTGCTAATCCTCTCTGCATATGGCAGAGGTAAATTTAGGCCACCCACATAGCTCAGCTCATAGTAGTCACCTAATTCCCATGATTCTCAGTCAATCCTCCTCAAGCCACTCCCCCACTGAATAAAAATCGGGTGAGGCCCTGGGTCAC
>PVKA01022254.1:24585-37474 GCA_004027165.1 Ctenomys sociabilis
AAAAAAAAAAAAAAAAAAAAAAAAAGATTAAAGATATAATTTAGTGTCTTCATTTTTTGCCGTGGGTTACATGGAAAGTAGTAGATTGGAATCAACTTGACAGGATTCCAATAACGTAACCTTGGGATTACAAATATTGATTTTTTTGACTGAGACGAGGACCTGGCTAGAGTCTTCTACAATAGTGATCACATTCGTTATAGGTAATTTATACTTGTTTATGATATATTTGATTCTTCTTTTTCTAATCTGTTTCCCCTCTCTTCTACCCCACTTCCACTCCTTATTTACAAAAGCTTTGTTTTCATTTTTTCCTTCTAGTTTATTTTTCTTTTTCTTCTTCTTTTATTACCCATGCCCCTTGCCTTGTTCTCCTTCCCAGTTGAGCTTTTTTTCCCCAGTTTTCCAGTATCTCTTATATATTTGGGTCCTTATTTATATGTTGTTTCTTACACCAAAGAAACAATACAATGTTTAAGCAAGTATGTTCAATCTATTTCTCCTAAGAGTATAGTCTCAACATGCATCCATTTACCTATAAAAGACTAAAAATTATTTTTATTTATAGCATAGTAGTACCCCATTGTATTAAACAAAAACTCACATCTTTAACCATTCATCTGTTGATGGACATTTGGGTTGTTTCCAGATATAGCTATTACAAACTGTGCTGCTACAAAGATGGGTATGTACATGTCTCTACAATACAGTGCTTTTAATTCTTGGGAAGGGAAATAGCTAGGTGAAATGAAACTTCTGGTTTTAGATTTTGAGGAATCTCCACACTGATTTCCACAGTGGTTGCTTCAGTCTACACTCTCACCAACATTGGAGAAGGATTTCTTTCTCACTACAGCCTCACCAGCATTTAGTCATTGGTTGATTTCTTGTGCAGTGAGATAAAATCTCCGTGTTGTTTTAATTTGCATCTCTTGAATGACCAGTGATGTTGAACATTTTTCCCTATTTTATTTCCCACTTCCACTTCTTTGAGATGTGTCTATTTATTTCAGATGCCCATTTTTGGATTGGGTCTTTAAATCTGTGGTCCAATTTTTTTCTTTTTTGCAGTTCTTTATATACACTGAGTATTATCCCTTTGTATGAGGAACAGCTGGCAAATATTTTCCACCACATTCTGGGTTGTTTCTTTACTCTGTTGATAGTTTCCTTTGTTTTCAAAAGCTCTTTAATACGATGCGATCCCATTTGTTTATTCTTTTTATTATTTTCTGTGCAATCAGAGTTTCATTCAAGACATCTTTTTCTACTCCTATATTTTTAAGGGTTCTGTCTATTCTATCTTCTAATATATTCAGAGTTTCTGTTTAAATCTTTAGGTCTTTGATCCATTTCAATTTTTAATTCTTTTGGGAAGGGAAATAGCTAGGTGAAATGAAACCTCTGGTTTTAGATTTTGAGGAATCTCCACACTGATTTCCACAGTGGTTGCTCCAGTCTACACTCTGTGAATGGTGAGTGAGGTTTAATCTTCAACATGTGGAAAGCTAGTGTTTCCAGCTCCATTTATGAAAGAGACTATCTTTTTTTTCCAGTGAAGGTGTTTGGCTCCTTTGTCAAAGATAAAGTGGCTGAATGTGTTTGGAATTGCTTCTGCATCTTGTAATCTGTTCCATTAATCCTCAGGTTAGTTATGTTTTCCCACTACCATGTTATTTTTATCACGGTACCTTTGTAGTACAATTTTGAGTCAGAAATTGTGAATGACCTCTGATTTTCTTTGTGGCCCAGAATTCCTTTTGCTATTCTAGGTCTCGTCTGATTTCAAATGAATTTTAGGATTTTCTTTAATTCTATGAGGTATGCTTTTGGTATTTTGATTAGGATTGCATTAAATCAGTATAGTAATTTTCAAATTATGGCCATATTCCATTTTCTATATTGATTGTTCCTACCCAAGAACAAGGGATATCTTCAAATTTTCTGACATCTTTTCAATTTCATTTTTCAGAATACTGTAATTTTTCAATGTAAAGGTCTTTTACTCCATTCATTAGATTGATTCCTAGTTATTTCATTTTTTTCAAAGCTATTGCAAAAGACGTGGTTTCCTTAATTTCTCTCTCAGTGAATGTGTTATTTGTGTATAGGAATGATATCGATCTTTGGGTGTTGACTTCATATCCAGCTGTGCCTCTGTATGTGTCTATTATGCAAACTTCTTTCTCTATCACTTTCTGATACTGTGGCTGACAATCCCTTTACCTTTGCCAGTTCTGAGTTCGCCATAGCTCTCACTTGCACAATCCTACCTGCCAGCCTGGCCTCTTACTGCTGCTGTCCCTTGGTCTCTGGTGCCTGTAGTTTCTGACTCCCTGTCTTCATCCCTTTTGATTTTGGTGGCTTCATCACCATGCTGCTGGCTGCTGTATCTGGTCATTACATCTGAGGGTCTTTTGGTTTAGTGGGTCTTCTAAGTAGAATATCATGTCATCTGCAAATAATGGTAATTTAACTTCTCTCTTTTCTATCCTTGTTCATTTCATTTCTTTCTCTTGTTTAATTTCTCAGAATGTTTTCAGAACTCTGTTGAATGGAGTGGTCATACTGGACATCTTTGTCTTGGTCATGATTTTTACACTGCACATTCTTAATGTTTCAATATTTAGTATGATGTTGGCTGTTGGTTTGTGTCTTGGTTACTTTTTTCTCATTGCTTACACAACATACCTGATGTCCAAAACTAAGGAAGGAAGGTTTACTTAGCTCACAATGTGTGGAGGTCTCGGTCCATACTCTGCTGGCTCCAAGGCAATATTGCACAAGGCAAAGGACAACAGTTCCTAGTGGCAGAATACAGCAAAAGCAACAAGAGCAAAAGGAGAAGGAGCACAAGGGAGAGCAAGCCTCTTTTCCTCCTTTAAATTGTATTCAGGCTACCTACCCCAGGACAGGCGCGGCAATCACACCCATAATTCCAGATTGGACCATGAATCAATCAAAAACCCTAGAAGATTACCCCATGACTTCATGAGGCTTTGGGGGGACATCTAGTCCTGAACTTTTACAGTATGTCATAGATAGCTTTTATCAGATTGAGATAAAGATGATCTATTCCAACCTTCTATAGATTTGTTATTATGAATAGGGATTGAACTCTATCAAATCCTTTTTTAAAATATCTACTGAGAAGACAATGTGGTTTATGTCTATGGTTATGTTGATATGATTTATTATGTTTTTTGATTTGCATATGTTCAACCATCTCTGCATCCCTGGGATGAATCCTACTTGGTCATGTGTATAATTTTCTTAATGATTTTCAGCGTTCTGTTTTCCAGTGTCTTATTGAGGATTTTAGTGTCTGTGTTCATATGGGAGATAGGCCTGTAGCTCTATTTTTGAATAGATCCTCCTGTACTTTGGGTACAAGGGCAATGCTTGCCTTCAGAGTATTGCTTCCCTTTCAGTCTCATCAAACAGCCTGTACTATTTCGTCTCTAAATTTCTTATGGAATTCAGCAGTGAATTCATTAATACCAGAACTTTTCTCTGCTGGTAGGTTTTTATTTATATATTCACTTTTATTGATTGATACTGGGCTGTTCAGAAGTTTTACATCTTTCATTTATTTATTTATTTTCCATAATTTTATTGAAGAATAAATAGCAATGAGACAGTTTCAAATCAAATTAGTAGGACAGATTCAATAAATAATGCATTGCATATTGTTTTCTGAGTGGTTATTTGTTGTAAAAAATATAGACATGATATTCTCTTTACAGACACTATTAAAACAGATTGCTCTATTCATTAAATTAAGAGAATGTAGCTGTATATCTATCTTAACTATTTTGAATATGCAGATACAAAATGGTCATTCATTTGTATCACTTTTTGTATAGTTTTGTCAATTAATATTATAGGTGTGTGAATTCAGCAAAATATTCCAAAACAATCCAGTAGTTCATAACAATATTGGGTTTTCCGGATGTCTGGCAATGTCAGAAGTTGTTGATTTGAGTCTTTTACAGCTCAGCATAATAATATGGTTTTACTTCTTATACTTCAGTTTTATACTTTTCTGCTGGATGGTTAAGAACAAGATAAAGAAAAACTTATGTAATAAGAATTGAAACTTTTGTATCTGATTAAGATCAGTCAAATCCTCTCACGATTTATCTTGAGACTCTGTACCACAGTTTGTAGATCCTTTGTCAGTGTCAGCCATGTGGATGAGTCACAGCAATTGCTTGACCAATTTGCATTCTGTGAAACCCTGAGAGAATGTTTTCTCTCCATGTGACTCTCCTTAGGCACACTCTACATCATTGATCACTTTCCTCTTTGGTTCCATAATGTCCTTCATCAGAAAACCCAGGACACAACTGAGTTGCATGGTGTTACAGTATAGGTTTTCATATGTCCTGAGTCTTAATTGACCTTGACAGGCTAGGGCCAAAATGTTGGCTGTCCCTGGACATCCTTTTTCTCTAATTTTCAGTCTGCAGGCTTGGTTTGTTAACACTCCAGAAGAGAAGGTTATTGTTATTACAATACAGGCAAGGCTGTTGAGCTTAACCTCACTATCCATCTGAATATCAAGCATCTTAGGCTTAATGTGGAAGAGGTATTTTTCGTCAAGCATTGATATGTTAAACTTTAAGTCCCTACAAATTACAATGTGAAAAAAAAATTTAAAATTCAAATATATTGTAAAAATAGAAATAAACAATTATATATGTTTACACATAAGTTTAGAAATCTAACCATATACAGCATTGTAGCAGGACATTCCTGCAACACTCCTTTTCCTGTCTCCTGCCTTCATTCACTACCCCCTCCTTTTTAAACAAACATCTACCAGAGACACTACGGCAGGAACCAGTGTGTCATGACAAGCAGCAAGTATTCAGAAGACCAGAATGACAGATACTCCAAGCATGACCCTGCCATTACACATTGCCATCTTCAGTGCAGATGCTTAGTTCACAGGTATCAACATATATAGTTAGTCAGGGTGAGAATCCTCGCAATTAACTGTTAGATTGGAAAATCTTCTGAAGATTCTCAGGATCATTGTCTCACCACTCTTGTACATATAACTTGTACAGAGGCTTTGCCTCTGTCATTTTTCCTAGCTTTTCTTGATTTCTCTTCATTGTCCAGTCTTCAAGTTCTTGCTTTCCTTTTAAATGTATTATAACTTTCTATTTGTAATTCTTCTTTTGAGTTCTTCTACTAGGGAGACCATATGATATTTACACATGTATGTCTGGATTGTTTCACTTATGAGTATATGTTCAAGTGGCATCCACTTAAATATGAAGGCTTCGAGTTTATCATTCTTTATAGCTGAATAATACTGCATTGTATAAAAGTACCACATCTTTTTCATCCATTTCTCAGGTGATGGGCATCTTGGTTGTTTCTAATATTTGGCTATGACAAATCGTGCTGCTATAAACATAGGAATACATATATCACTATGATAGGATGTTTTCAGATCCTCCGGAAAATTCCCAGTAGGGGGATAGCTGGTTTGAAGGGGCTTTCCAGTCCTAGTATTTTAAGGAGTCTCCACACTGATTTCCATAATGGTTGCACCAGTCTACATTCCCACTAGCAGTGGAGAAGGGTTCCTTTTTCCCCGCAGCCTCTCCAACATTAGTTGTTGGCTGATTTCTTTATGACAGCCATTCTTTCTGGGGTAAGGTGATACCTCAGTGTTGTTTTAATTTGCATTTCACAAACGGTTAGTGATGTGGAGCATTTTTTAAGATATTTATTCACTTCTTCAATTTCATCCTTTGAGAAATGTATGTTCATCTAGGATGCCCATTTCTGGATTGGGTCTTTAAATTTGGGGGCCTTAATATGTTTTAGTACTTTATAAATTCTGGAGAGCAGACCTTTTTCTGAATACTTATTTGTCAAGATTTTTTCCCAATTTGTGGGTTGCCTTTTCACTTTGTTGGTAATTTTTTTTTTGATGTGCAAAATCTTCTCCATAAGGGGAGGTCCCAGTCATTAATTCTTTCAAGTGTTACGTGTGCGATTTCATTTTTGTTCATCAACTCTTTGTCTACCCCTGTGTGTTCAAAAATCACAACTACTTTCTCTTCTAGGAGATTTAGTGTTTCTGTATTAATGTTTAGATCTTTAATACATTTTGACTTTAATTTGGTGCATGGTGATAGATCTGGGTCAAGTTTTAGTTTTTGGCATGTTGAGAGCCAGTTTTTGCTGCACCATTTGTTAAAGAGGCTAGCTTTCTTCCAGTGAGTATGCTTGGCTGAGTTTGTTTGTACAGGATTCAACATCTTCTAATCTATTCCACTGATCCTCAGGTCTACTTCTTTATCAGTACCATGTTGATGTTACCACAGTACCTTTGTAGTATAATTTCAAGTCAGGAATTGTAATGTCTCCTGCCTTGTCTTTGTTGACCAGGATTGCCTTTGCTATTCTAGGTCTTTTCTGGTTCAAAATAAATTTTAGGAATGATTTCTCTAGGTCTCTAAGGTATGTTAGTGGTAGTTTGGTAGGGATTGCACTAAATATGTACAGCAATTTTGGAAGTATGGCTATCATCATGATGTTAGTTCTTCCTATCCAGGAGGAGGGAATGTTTCTATTTTCTGAAATCCTCTATGAACTTTTTGTTAATGGTAGTGTAAGTTTCCTTGAAAAGATCTTTTACTTCTTTGTTAGATTAATTTCAAGGTATTTCATTTTCCTCGGTGCTACTGTAAAAGGTATTTTTTCTCTAATTTCCCTCTCAGCATGTTTGTTGTCTGTGTAGAGGAATGCCATTAACTTTTCTTAGCTTCTTCGTAGAGTTTTTTTCATCTTACAAGTAAAGTATCATCTCATCTGCAAATACTGATAATTTAACTTCTTCTTTAACTATTCTTATTTATTTTATTTCTCTCTCTTGTCTAATTGCTCTAGCTAATGATTCCAGGGCGATATTGAAAATTGGGGGTGATAGAGGAAATCCTTGTCTTGTACCAGATCTAAGAATGAAACGTTTTGTTTTTCCCATTTAGAATTATGTTAGCCATTGGATTTTCATAAATGGCTTTTATCAGATTGAAGCCCAGGCCTTCTATTCCAATATTCTTTAGGACTTAGAACATGAACGAGTGTTAGACTTTGTCAAAAGCCTTTTCTGCATCCATTGAGATGATCATGTTCTTTTTAGTTTTCAATTTACTGATATAGTGTATTACATTTATAGATTTTCAAGTATTAAACCATCCTTGCATCCCTGGGATGAATCTTACCCGGTCATGTTGTATGATCTTCTTGATTATTTCTGTATTTTATTTGCTAGGATTTTATTGAGGATGTTTGCATCTATGTTCATGAGGGAGATTGGCCTGTACTTCTCTTTTTTAGTTGTGTCTTTCCCTGGTTTTGGTATCAGTATAATACTTGCCTCCACAAGTTAATTTGAGAGGGTTGCTTCCTTTTCAATTTCCTTGAAGAGTTTGAAGAGTATAGGGCATATATTTTCCATACATTTCTTGCAGAATTCAGCTGTGAATCTGTCAGGACCTGGACTTTTCTTTGTCGGTAGATTTTTTATTTCATTGGCTGTTATTGGGCTATTCAGAGTAGTTATGTCTTGTTGATTCATTTGTGGTAATTTGTACCTTTCTGGGAATCTGTCCATTTTTTCTGTGTCTTCCGTTCTGTGAGAGTAAACATTCTAAAGGCAGGTATTGATAATCTTCTGAATTTCCACTGGGTCTGTGGTGATTACACACCTTTATTCCTTATTTCTTGGATTTGAATTTTTTATTTCCTCTTTTTGATGAGGTTAATTAGGGGCTCATCAATTTTATTTAATCTTTCAAAGAACCAGCTTCTTGAATCATTAATTCTTTGAACTGTTTTCTTCATCATTTGTTCCCGTTCTGCTTTCCTAATGTGTGAGGTCACAGCTGTAAATTGCCCTCTGAGAACTGCTTTCATTGCACCCCATGAATTCTGATAATTTGTGCTTGAATTTTCGTTGAATTGTAGATATTGTTGAATTTCTTGTTTAAGTGCATTTGTGACCCATTCATTGCTGAGTATGATGCTGTTGAATTTCCAGTATTATGGTGGTTTTCTTTTTTGTCGTTTATTGCCAATTTCATTGCACTGTGGTCAGATAATATGCATGGGATAATTTCTGTTTTCTTGCATATACTTAAGAATGACCTATGGACCAGTGTGTTGTTTATTTTAGAAAATGACCCATGTGCAGCTGAAAAAATTGTGTATTCAGCTGTGTTTGGTTGGAACACTCTATATATACCCACTAAGTCCATTTGTTTCAAGGTCTTATTCACCTCTACTACTTCTTTGTTAACTTTCTGTTTGGTTGACCTATCTTTTTGAGATAAGGTGGTATTAAGGTCTCCTGTTAAGATTCTTGGATTGGGTATTAGATTTATCATGTTCACTAAGATTTGTCTTACATAGTTGGGTGCTCCCGTGTTTGGTGCATACATATTTATGTGTGTTACCTCTTCCTCTTGAATTGTTCCTCTAACCAGTATATAGTGGCTTTCTTTATTTTGCATGATCATTCTTGGTTTGAAGTTGAGACTGTCTGAGAACAGGACTACTACCGCTGCTGTTTTCTGATGTGCTGGGGCATGTAGTATTATTTTCTGTCCTTTGCCTTTCAGTCTATGAATTTCTTTATGAGTGAAGTGTGTTTCTTGTATACAGCATATTGTTGGATTTTGTTTTGTAATCTGCTGTGCCAGTATACTTCTCTTAATTAGTGAATTGTGTCCACTTACATTGGTGGTTATAATTGACATGTGTTGACTTAAGCTTGACATGTTATTTACCTGCTGTTGTTTACTCTTTTTTGTCCTGTGTTTAATTGTTTGCCCTATTTAGTTGGTTGCTTCTGTTCTTGTTTGTGGAGTTCTGATTATTTTGGTCCCTCCCTAGAACATCTTTCAGTAGTCTGTGTAGGGATGGCTTTGTCATCATGAAATTCTTTATTTGTTCTTTGTCATGGAAGTATTCATTTCCTCATCAAACTTTAAAGAGATTATAGTAGTCTGGGTTCGAATTTATTTTCAGAGAGGACTTGAAGTACTCTGCTTCATGCTCTTCTTGCCTTCACTCTTTGTGGAGAGAAGTCGGCCATAATTCGGATGGGTTTTCTTTTGAATGTGATCTGCTTCTTTTCTCTTGCAGTTTTCAGTATATTATTCTTGTGCTGGATTTCTGGGATCTTGACTATTATATGTCTCGGTGTGTTTTTAATTGGGTTGAGGTTACGTGGCATTCTTCCCACACACTCCCCAGAAGTTTTACATCTTGATTCAGCTTTGGCAATTCATATATATCTGTCCATTATCAAATGTCCTGTCTCTTTCAGTTTCCAATACCATGGCTGACAATGTCTGTACCATTTCTAGTTCTGAGTTAGCCATAGCTCTCACCTGCATAGTCCTACCTGCAGCGCTGGCCTCTTATTGTTGCTGCCCCTCGGTCACTGGTGTCTGCAGCATCTGACTCATGTGTTTCATCCTCATCTGTTTTTATTCTGGTGGCTTCACCACCATGCTTCTGGCTCAGCTCATGCCCTGGTCTTAGGGCCCCTACCCTTCAGCAAAGTTTGCCAAGTCACTGTCACCCACTGAAGTCTCTATTCTGCAGCCTTTGGTATCCTCAGTACTGAACTCTGGGAATTTTTGCAATGTCATTTGCCACCTTTCTTCCTATCTGGTGAGAGTCTCACCTCACCACATTTCACTTTCCTTCATCCTCTCATGCATGACCTACTTTCCTTTATCACCTAGATGAGTTCTATAGCCTGCACCTAAGGCCTATTTCTCTTTCAAGCTCACTTGCTTCCTTGAATATAGCCCTCCCAAAAGATGCACCCATCTGGAATCTATGAATAGGCCTTATTTGTAGAACTGGATCTCTGCTCAGACAATTGAGCTAAAGATCCAAAGATGTGATCATCTGGGTAGTGTAAGCTCCAAAGCCAGTGACAGAAGTTAAAGGGGGAAAAGAAACATAAAGAGAAAAGAACAGCATAAAAACAGGGACAGAGTTTGTCATGACAGATACACAAACTGAAGAATACACCAGAAACTCAGAGAGGCCTGGCACAGATTTCTTTTTAGAGCCTAGAACAGAATCCAATGGTGCTGGAAAGTCGACTTCAGATTTCTGGATCCCAGAACAGTAAGAATAAAGTTCTGTTGTTTGATTCCATAAATTCACCATGGCAGCTCTGGGGACAATGCATTCTGCATCACATATGTGACAGGAAAAGGCTGACCCATCTAAAAGCAACTATCTACATCTCCCTCACAGTACCCGGATGCAAACAGCCAGAAAGATCCCACCAAGCTAGGAGGGTTCTATTGTCACCTAGATGGGCCTTTTTCCTCCTCAGATGTTGGTCAGTTGCCACTTTCAGCTTCTCCCCAAAGAGCACTCACAGTGCTGGAGTCCTGGGCCTGCTCTGTCTTTGCCTAATACTCTCTCACTAAGGGAGCCAAAAATTCAAACACACACACACACACACACACACACACACACACACACACACACACTTCAGTGCCTCTCATTGTCCTTGCTTCAGCTTTGCCTTACTGCTAGACTCCATTTTCTCATCTCTTAAGACAAGCAGAAATCTGAATTTTCCGTATGATCTATTTGATCTCTATTGCAATTTTTCCCATTATGGTGAATTACCACAAATTCAGGACGATCCTTTATTCCTCTTTCATGAGTTTCATCTCCAATGCATCAGTCCTTCCTCTGAAATCTCTCCATATGAAATCATAGCCTCCCCATTTCCAAAATTCCCATCTATAGTCATCTCTCTCCAAGCCTGGGGTGATAGCCTCTTGACTGATCATGTGCTCCACCCTAGCTCTTGGGCTATAAAGCTGATCATATCTCTCCTTTTCTAAACTCTGCTCACCTCCTCAACCCCCACCTCCAAGCTCTTCCTATTAACCTGGAAAGAAATTTACACTCTGTGCTATGATCACGGAAGCCCCTGGTGACCTGAAATGCTCAGAGTACACTCACTGCTGTAACAAACTTATCCAGTATTCACCAATAGCTCATTGTACATATGTGTTTATTTTTTGCTCACTTAATGGCCCTGACATAGGTAAACAGATTGATAAAGTTGCTCCAAACACAGTCATCCAGGGATGATAGACTCATCTTCAGCAGGTGGCTCTCTGTTGGGGTCAATCTAGGAGTCCTTTCTATTTTAATCAGTGCAGGGGAAGATGCTCAGGGAGAAATGCAAATGGTTTTTATGAACAGAAGTGGGTATCACTTCTGATCACGCAGCCCCAGCTTCCAGGGAGGCTGGAGATGCAGCCGAGCTGTGTATCCTAGAATAGGAGGAAAAGCTTGGATCCAGGGATTTGGGAGTAGTGTCTGCATGCTAGCTCTGTGGTTACTCATATACTCTGTGTCCAGAAATAAGGTAGTGTTCCTTCTGAATGCGCTGGATACAGCAAGCTTAGTGGTTTATTAAAGTCTGTGCTTCATCTGCTCAGAGGCCACTTCTGTAATTCCTAGTTCCATGACATATACCTGATTCTACCAAAGCACCTTTAGCCCACCAGTCCCTGTTCTTATTAACACCTAATTTTCCTCACACATAATACCTAAATATATGCTTTGTCTCTGGGTCTTGAACAAATAAGGACATATTTTTCAATTATTTTTTTGGTGGGAATCAAACCCAGGGCCTTATACATGCAAGCAAGAGCTCTACCACTAAGTCATACCCCCAACCCCTAATAAATATTTGTTTGACTGACCCCTACATTTTGAATATTTCATTCTACTACTTTATTTATTTATTTTTTTTGGTGGAACCGGTGATTGAACTCAGGCCCTTGCACTTGCCAGGGAAGCGCTTATTCCACTGAGCCATCTCCACGGCTCCTTCATTCTACTTTCAGATCTTATTTTTTCAATTTTTTAAAAAAGAATACCAAATAGGGCCAGAGACAGCGCGGCCGACTCTGCCATCCTGCTCCATCC
Source organism: Ctenomys sociabilis (assembly GCA_004027165.1). Taxonomy (NCBI): domain Eukaryota; kingdom Metazoa; phylum Chordata; class Mammalia; order Rodentia; family Ctenomyidae; genus Ctenomys; species Ctenomys sociabilis. The sequence goes on from PVKA01022254.1 coordinate 36,598, forward strand.
TGCCCGCCCCCGCCCAGCCCCAGACAACGGACAGAGACAGTGGCTGACTCCAGTGGCCTCCTGGATCCCGCGCCAAGCTCTCCCAGCGAGAGCGAATTTACAGGACTCACCAGGCTTCCCAGATCAGTGAGAGTGTGGTGAGTCTGAGGGAGAGCCTTTGGCTTCTTCCCACACGTGCTTCGCGGATCCCTGTCCCCAACCCCTCCAAGCCAGTGACTGGCCTGAAACCTCAGGACCCACTCACCAACACCTCCCCGGATCCCCTGACATAAAGCCCACTGATTGAGTGGGAATTTCCCTGATTCTCTGGGCATCAAAGGTCAGTGAGTGTAGAACCTCAGGCCCGTCGTGCCTGAGATACATTTCCCAGGGATTAAGCTGCCCGTCACCTCCCGTGGCCAGGTGACAGCTCCAGGCACACTGTGCCAGAGAAACACTTCCAGGTGATTACTGGTCCCACAACACAGCCCCAGACCCAGTGCAGGTCGGCCTGGAGTGAGAACTCCTAGCCTGCCACACCGGAGGGACATTTCTCAGCAATCCACGGTCCTACGCTATGGACCAAAACCCAGCACAGCCTGGCCTATGAGTGAGGGCTCCAGGCCCACTGCACCAGAGGGACCTTTCCCAGCCTTCTTGGGTTACGGCCTGTAGACCCGGACGCAGCACAAGCTGGTTGGCTCAGTACAGCCTACTCAGTGAAATAGATCATCCACTATCCTTTTGTGAGCCCAGAAAACCCACCAAAGCCCAGGCCCACCCACCTGGGGAATGCCCTGCCTGACACAGGAGGGCTGACCCCGGGAACCAACATAGCGGAACCAAAGGAGCTGCAGCAAAAAAGGAACTGAACACAACAGCTAGACCCAGGATAGGC
>PVKA01022255.1:0-37361 GCA_004027165.1 Ctenomys sociabilis
GAGCCGCGCCTCAAAGATGGCGCTGGCCCTGGCGATCCACCCCCGTAGGGGCGGGCCTGCCCTTTCTACTTATTACTATATAAGGCAAGGAGAGACACACTGACTGGCTTCCGCATGGAAACACCAATCACAATGCATTACGAGGCAGGGACGGGTTGGTGTATCTAGGGGATATAAGGAGCTTCCCACGGGTGTGCGGAGAAGATGAAGACGCAACACAGATGTAACAAGAAATAAAGCTTGCTGAGTGCTGAAGGAAGGACTGGTGGTCGCGTCTTTCTTGATGGCGAGGAAGCGCACGACACCCTGCTGCTTTTTTGTTTTTAATTCTTTAAAGATCGGGGTTCAGGTCACCTGCAGAGGACCTTCCGGTGTTTGCAAGCAACTGAGAATGAATAATAGGGCCTTTTTCAGTTTCTCTTCTCTCATTGCTGGGACAAACGCCCAACACCCAAAGTAAAGGAAGCAAGTAGGCGGGCGTGGTGGCGCATGCCTGTAATCCCAGCACTCGGGAGGCTGAGGCAGGAGGATTGTTGTGAGTTCGAGACCAGCCTGAGCTACAAAGTGAGCATAAGGCCAGCCTGAACTGCATAGTGAGACCCTGTCTCAAAAAGACAAAAAAAAAAAAAAAAAAAAAAAAAAAAAAGAAAAAAGTAAAGGAAGCAAAGGTTTCTTTAGCTCCTAGTTACTGGAGATTTCAGTCCATACTCGGCTGGCTCCAAGGCAGAGTGGTACAGGGTAGAGAGTAGCAGGTCAAGAGGCCAAGGGAGGAGTAGCAGCGACACTGGACAGAGAGAGGAAGTCTCTCAAATTATATTTAGGTTCCCTGCCCCAGGCTGGAGGACGTGCATACACAAATAATCCCAGCAGTACTAAAACTCATAATCCCAAGGGCCGGCCATATAGCTCAGCAGATTAAAGCTCCTGCAAGGGCTGGGGAGTTTGAACTCTGGGCTTGCTTTGGCCAGCCCCACCCCTGAGTGCGCTGAGTCAGCGAATGAGACTGGGTATAGTGGTGCACGCTCATAATCCCAGCACTGGGGAGGCTGTAAACAGGAGAATCATTACAAGTCTGATCTAATGGTGAGACCCTGGACACCCGGTAGACCCTTCCCTAAAATACAAAAAAAAAAAAAAAAAAAGACTCATAATTCCAGCCTTAGATCACCCATAATCCCAGTGGATTATGAGTTAATCAAAACTCTAGAAGTCTCCGCCCCATGACTACATGGGGCTTTGGGGGAACCACAACAAGGCACAAACTGGAATGTGACTGTTGGCAGACGAAATGACATTGACCGGAGAAACTGACTGAGTGGGATGCAGTTGGATATAAGGGATTTTTCTAACGTTCTAAAGTATGGCGCATATTTATAATCCTAACTCTCAGGAGGCTGAGGCAGGAGGAACACCACAAATTGGAAAACTGGGTTACATAGTGAATTCAAGGCCAGCCTGAACTGCAAAAAAAAAAAAAAAGAAAAGTCCAGAGCTGGGAGTGGTATTGCATGTCTCTAATCTCAGTACTCAGGAGGCTGAAAAAGGAGGTTCACTGTGCAGGGTGAGTTCAAGGTCAGCCTGAACTATACAGTGAGACCCTGACTCAAACAAATGAACAACAACAAAAACACAATAGGTAACTGTGGTCGAGAACAACTAATTTTGCTTTTTTTTTTTTTTCCCCCTTTTTGGTGGAACCAAGGATTGAACTCAAGCCCTTGTACTTCCCAGAGAAGTGCTTATTCCACTGAGCCATCTCCCCAGCCACTAATTATACATTTATAAATAGCTAGCAAAGAGGATGCTGAATGCTCCCAGCACAGACAGTAAGTGTTGGGGGTAATGGAAGTGCTGATTCCCCTAATCTGATTGATATAATGGTATGCAATTCCCATTTTAAAAGTTACCTGGGACAAGTTCCTTTTCTCTAAAACCAAAGAATGAATTTTAGGAACAATGAAAGTTAGGAGGACAAATTTACTGGGGAAAGAAAGCTCCCGTCTGAGAAGGACAGACGGTGGGACTGGAGTGAGTTGCCCAGGAAGCTGCCTCTTCCAGGGACTTTTAGAGAGGAAAACCATGAGCTGGGATGGGTCAAAGGCAGAGAACACGGGAACTCACTTAGGTGGGCATACGGTGGGACAAAACTATGGTCAATCAATGAAATTACAAGCACCATTGCTCAGGCAAAATTGATTGAGTCCTGGACCAAATGAAGAAGCGAATCACACAGCAAGGGGCATGAATAGGGGACAGGGCCTCTTCCTCTTGGGGGTTGGGCTAGTGACTCTTTTGGGCTCTTTCTAGGTGATTGATGCTTATTTAGATTATCAATCCCTAAAGCCCATTTCTAAGGAAGTATGTGGCTGCATTTGTTTACTCTTTTGTTTTGAGACATCTGGCCCCTAGGTGGAGTTTCTGTCTCTTCCAAGGCAAGGTGGCGTGTGCCTGTAATCCCAGCACTAAGGAAGCTGAGGCAGGAGGATTGTTGTGAGTTCGAGACCAGCCTGAGCTACAAAGTGAGCTTAAGGCCAGCCTGAACTGCATAGTGAGACCCTGTCTCAAAAAGACAAAAAAAAAAAAGTTGCAAAGTCACCTTGTCTTCCATCTTGTCAACTTGAGGGTCTGGCTCTGTCTGACTGCTTATAACATTTCTATCTAACTTAGCTTCCTATAACATGATCATTATACAATGTACAGAGAGAAAGGTTACACTATTCATAAATATGAACAATTACATATCAACTACAAATAGAAGGAAGGACTTGTGGTGGGAGAAGAAAAGAAGTAATTGGGATGTAGCTTAGGGTAGAGCACTAAGGCTCAATCCCCAGCAAGCAAAAGCAAAAAAGCAAAATTTTTTTTTTTTTTTTTTTTTGTCTTTTTGAGACAGGGTCTCACTATGCAGTTCAGACTGGCCTTAAGCTCACTTTGTAGCTCAGGCTGGTCTCGAACTCACAACAATCCTCCTGCCTCAGCCTCCCGAGTGCTGGGATTACAGGCACGCGCCACCATGCCCGGCTAAAAAAGCAAAATTTATAAAAAGCTAAAGCTAGGGGGCCGGGAGATGGCTCAGTGGAATAAGTGCTTCCCTCGAAACTACAAGGGCCTGAGTTCAATCCCCAGTTCTGCCAAAAAGAAAAGTAAAAATAATAAAATAATAATAATAACAACATAAAATAAAAAGCTTAAGCTATACTTCAGGGGCCGGGGAGATGGCTCAGTAAAATAAGTGCTTCCCTGGCAAGCGCAAGGGCCTGAGTTCAATCCCTGATTCCGCCAAAAATAAATAAATAAATAAATAAATAAATAAACTACACTTCAGGGATCATCTCTATAATTAGTTGTTTACTAGAGAAGTTTCTCTGATCATATATAAAAATGTGTACAACCTTCAAAAAAAACAAAACACACACACACACACACACACACACACACACACATACCAAAACAGCTAGCTAGGGGTGGTGGTGCATGCCTATAATCCCAGTGTTCTGGGAGGCTGAGGCAGGAGGATTGCAAATGTGAAGCTAGCCCAGGAAATGTAATGATTTAGTGGGACTCAGCCTCAAACAATGAACAGAATGATAGTATAACTCAATGTGGGTGCCCTGCATTTACAAAACAAGGAAAACATAAACCAGAATAGTGTTACATGTCTGTAACTGAAATTCTGGGATAGCCTGTGGTACCCACATGCCTATATTCCTAGTACTTGGGAGGTTGAGGCAGGAGGAGTTCCAGGTCAACTCTAGTCTGAACTACATAGTAAACCTTTTCTCAAGAAAAGGGGGTAGGGGCCAGGAAGACGGCTCGGTAGAATAAGTACTTCTCTGGCAAGCACAAGGGCCTGAGTTCAATCCTCAGTTCCGCAAAAAAAAAAGAGGGTAGAGGGGCACAAGATAGCTCAGCAGTCTAAAGCACCTACTTAGGTAAGCTTAGGCAAGTGCAGGGATAGCAGTTTGATCCCTGGCACCACATGCCATGCCAGCCCTGCCCCCAGGGTGGGCTGAGTCTCCACAAAAACAAAACAAAAATTAGAAAAGGGGGGGATGAGAGACAGAAAAGGTATTTAAGGCTGAGTGTATCTCAGTGGTAATAATACAAGGAGAAAAACTGATCTAGGGTGGGTGACCTCCAAATGACACAGGGAAAAATGATCTCCTGACCTGACCTGGACAAGTTGGTGTTCTCTAAAACTGAAGAATGAATTTTAGGAACAAATGGAGGTTACGAGCAGAATATATTTACTGAGGGAAAGAAGGCTCCTGTCCAAGAGAGGGACACGAGGGCCCTCCTACCCCAGCAGATTGTTCTGGGGAAGCTGTCTCTTCCAAGGACTTTTATAGTGTAAAACCATGCAGGGCTAAGGTGGAGAGAATGGGAACTCACTTAAGTGGATGTGGGGTGGGACAAAACCATGGGCAACCAATGGGATTGATTACAAGCACCATTGCTCAGGTAAGATTCATTAGCCCTAGGACCAAATGGGATAGCGAGTCATATAGTAGTAAGTGGGCATGAATATAAAACAGGACCTTATCTGGTGGCCTTCAGACAATGATTCTTCCTGAGTAAGGATCGATCCTGGATGCCAGTCTTTAGGGAGGTGAGCATTTATTTGGCCTTTGGGTCTGGCTCACAGCAGGCGCATCCATCCCTCCCACAGTTGTAAGGTATCTTTGGCTTCTTTTCTTTGTGTGTGTGTGTGTGTGTGTGTGTGTGTGTGTGTGTGTGTGTGTGTGTTTTTGTCTTTTTGAGACAGGGTCTCACTATGCAGTTCAGGCTAGCCTTAAGCTCACTTTGTAGCTCAGGCTGGCCTTGAACTCACAGCAATCCTCCTGCCTCAGCTTCCCAAGTGCTGGGATTACAGGCCTGCGCCAGCATGCCCGGCTCCTAGGTTCAATTCTTAGCAATCAGAAAAGGGAAAAAGGGATAGTAGAAAACAGTTCTTGTAGGCAGTGTAGTACAGTGGTGGAGCACTTACCTTGCACATACAAGGTGCAGGTTTGATCCCTGACACTGAAAAAAGTACATCTTAAGCATGATGATGCATGCTTGGAGTCCCAGCAGTCTGAGAGGCTAAGGCAGGAGGGTCACAAGTTTGAGCCCAGCCTGAGCATTTCAGTGACTTAGCAAAACCTTATCTTGCCAGGTATGGTGGTGCATGTCTATAATTCCCAGTACTCTCAAGGCTGAGGCAGGACAAGCTCAGGGACCAGGGTTCAATTCTCAGCGACACATGCTGTGTGGGCCATGCCCCTGGAGCACTGAGCCAGCCATAGAGACCTGGCATAGTGACACACACCTATAATCCCAGCACTGGGGAAGCTGAAAACAGGAAGATCACTACAAATCCAAGCTGCGTACTGAGACTATGTACCAAATACAAAAAAAAAAAAAAAAAAAAAAAAGAGGAAAAGAGGCCCCGGGTTCACTAAGGGGCTGGAGTGTTTTCTGATGTTTTGCTTGGAAAAGCAGAATTTTGTTGCCTGGAGCTTCAGCTAATTGGTCTCCATGTGACACTCTGCAGAGAATGGCTGCTTTGCTTGTTATTTCTGATAAACGACTACACCTGGCATCTCCCCGAGCTGGGCAGCCAGGATCCAGGTGTGACCCATGCTGGCCTCAAAAGCTCGAAGTCTTTCTAGCCCTGAGGAGTAAGCCCATCACCCCCCAGAGCGTGAGTCCTGTGGGTCACGGATGCCACTGGCAGCAAATCTGGCTGAGCAGCTGAACAGTAGCCAAGCACACTTCCTGGGGCCCGCCCCTGGCTATTATTCTCCTTGTAAGTGCATACTGTGGCACCCGGGCTCGCTAAATATGAGTTGCACAGAAGAAGGGATCAATTGTGTTGTGTGGGTAACTTAGTCCCTTTCTAGTGTAAAACCAAGAGCCAAAGACCCCTTCGAAAAGTTAAATATTTCTTTTTTCAGTTCTGGGCATTGAACCCCAGCCTTCACATTGAGCAGATCCTCCTACCTATCTATCTGTCTACCTGTCCATCCATCCACTTATTTATTTATTTATTTATTTATTTTGTCTTTTTGAGACAGGGTGTCACTTGTGCAGTTCAGGCTGGCCTTAAGCTCACTTTGCAGCCCCGGCTGGTCTTGAACTCACAACAATCCTCCTGCCTCAGCCTCCCCAGTGCTCAGATTACAGGCACGCGCCACCACGCCAGGCTTTTTTTATTTTTTATTTTTTATGTATTTAATACAGGGTCTACAGGGTCTCACTACACAGATTGGACTCGTAGAGATCCTCCTGTTTTCAGCCTCTCAAGCCCTGGGATTTGCAGCCTCAGCACACACCACCACGCCCAGTCTCAGTTACCATCTCAGCATGCCCCAGGGGGCAGGGCCGGCATGACCTGCTGGGGATCGAACCCCAGTCCCTGTGCCTGCCTCAGCAGGAAAATTTAGCCCACTCACATCAATTTATTTATAGGCAGGGTCTCACTAAGTTACCTAGGCTGGACTCAAATTTGTGATCATCATATCCCAGCCTCCCGGAGTGGTAGAATGACAGGCCTGTACTACCATGGCTAACTTACATTTAAAGGAGGGCGTTTTGGGTGTTTCAATTTGTTTCGTTTTACTTTTGGAAACAAGGTCTCAGTATACGGCTCTGGCGGGCCTTGAACTCACTGTGTAGGCTGGGCTGGACTCCAGCTTTTTGCCATCCTCCTGTCTCTGTCCTGACTGTTGTTGGGTTTACAGTGTGTGCCACTACCCTGCTTACTAGTTTTGTTTTGTTTTGTTTTGCTATACCAGGGACTGAACTCAGGACCTTGTCCTTACCAGGCAAGCACTTATTCTACTTAGCTATCTTCCTGGCCCCTTAACTAGTCTTTTTGTATTATGCTGCTTCCTTCTTCCTGCTCAAATTGCCTTCTAAAACCAACTGTTCTGCTGTTCCCAGAAGAGGAGACCAGATGTTGTCTGAATCAAGAAATGTTCATAAAAGCCAGGCGTGGTGGCGCAGGCCTGTAATCCCAGCACTCGGGAGGCTGAGGCAGGAGGATTGTTGTGAGTTCAAGACCAGCCTGGGCTGCAAAGTGAGCTTAAGGCCAGCCTGAACTGCATAGTGAGACCCTGTCTCAAAATGACAAAAAAAGAAATGTTTATAAGAGCTGGGGAGATGGCTCAGTGGAATAAGTGCTTCCCTGGTAAGTACAAGGGCCTGAGTTCAATCCCCAGTACTGAAAAAAAAAACAAAAAAAAAAAAAACAGAAAGTTCAGAAGGGCTGGCCAGATAGCTCAGTGGACTAAAGTGCCTGCTTAGGCAGAGTGTAGCAGCTGCGGTTTGGTCCCAGTGGTCGCCCCAGGGGAAGCTGAGATGGTGACTTGAGACTGGGCATGGTGGCACACCTATAATCCCAGTGCTTGAGAAGCTGAAAACAGGAGGATCACTGAATCTGATCTATGTAGTGAGACCCTGTAGACACTGTACTAAATACAGAAAGAAAAAAAAAAAGAAGATGAAGAAAGAAAGTCAGTTGGGTCCAGGTACTCACTGTTGGTCTGGTACTCAACTCTCAAGCTAGAACTTCTGGGTGTCCTGACTCAGTACCCGTTACCACCAGGCATCTGTTATTTTTTGGTACTAACAGCATCTCCTGGAACCAATTAAGGGCAAACACTAAGGTTCCACTGTAATTGTCCCTTTTTTGAGGGGACAAAGGGTGTGACAAGGATCCAATACAAGGCTTCACAAGCTAGGCAAGTGCTTGCCACCAAGGAATACCTGGTGTGTGTGTGTGTGAGAGAGAGGCATGCAACTGCCCCCTAAAAAGCTGATTAGCTCTAGAGCTGCATGCAATACAGCGATAAAAATATCTGATAAATCTATGCCACTCTAAAATATGCATTTTTTTCTTTTCTTTTTTTTTTTTTTTTTTTTTTGGTGGAACGGGGGATTGAAGTCAGGCCCTTGCACTTATTCCATCGATGTGGAGAGCCCCGCCTCAAAGATAGCGCTGGCCCTGGCGATCCACCCCCATAGGGGCGGGCCTGCCCTTTCTACTTATTACTATATAAGGCAAGGAGAGACACACTGACTGGCTTCCGCATGGAAACACCAATCACAATGCATTACGAGGCAGGGACGGGTTGGTGTATCTAGGGGATATAAGGAGCTTCCCACGGGTGTGTGGGGAAGAAGAGGAAGACGCAACACAGATGTAATAAGAAATAAAGCTTGCTGAGTGCTGAAGGAAGGACTGGTAGTCGCGTCTTTCTTGCTGGCGAGGAAGCGCGCGACACATCGAGCCATCTCCCTGGCCCCTTTCTTCTTTTTTGAGACAAGATCTCTCTATGTGGTCCAGACTGCCCTTGAACTCACAATCTTCCAGGGCTGCACTTTTTCACTCTGCAGTTCTCTGCTGCTCCCCACACCTAATATCAGAAGAAAAGTGAATGGATTCGGGTTTTCTGACAGATGAAAGCCTGCATGGGAGAGAAAAGACAAAAAGGGTATCGGGGCTTTCTTGGAAAAGAGAAGTGGAAGAAAAATCAGCTTGTGGGCTCCTTCTCAGCTGAGTCTTGACTACCCCAGGCCCAAGGACAGAGTCAGCCCTCACCTCATTGACCACCTCAATCTACACAGCGCAGGACGTGTTCCCAGCCACCCAAAACTGGGAGCTGCAGCATCAGTATCAGGTGAACTGAGTTTATGGCCTTCAGTTTGCAGGGTGATCAACAGAGCAATGAAGAGGCCTTCCCTCAGGGTTGAGGATTTAGGACCAGCAAATGTGCATGTTTTGGAGATTGCTACCTCTGGTGTGACCAGAGACTGGTCCTCTCCCATGTGTCTCAGGATCGGGGTTTCCCATACTAGTAGCGTAAGAAACTGCTCAAGACACTGGGCGGGGAGGCTGCATCCTTATTTTGTATCTTTCTGGGTAAGCAAGGTCATCAGAGTCCCATCTCAGTCTAGGATGGGGTGTGATGCTGATCTAACCTTAAAGAATACCTAGTGAAGGGCCAGGGATATCTCAGTGGCTCAAGTGCCTGCTTAGCAAGGGGAAGGTCCTGAGTTCCAGTCCTAGATAGAGAGTGTCTCAGTCAGTGGGAGCAAGTGCAGAGGGATCTTCGGTGCTTTTCTGTACAAGCACTCATTTTTCTAGGGCCTTAGACAACTGAAAATGAATCCCCCAAGCTGCAGGGATTCTTGGTAAAAGAGAGGTTGCAAGAACATGAACCTAGGGGCCAGAGAGATGGCTCAGTAGAATAAGCGCTTCCCTGGAAAGCACAAGATCCTGAGTTCAATCCCCAGTTCCACCAAAAAAAAAAAAAAGAACCTGACTGATGCATGGAAGTTTTCTTGCTAGTAGCAAAGAAATTCTCCATTCCATGATCAGGCTATCCTTTCACAGGAATTTTATTTTTTTCATGTGGCAAACACCCACAGGATAAACTGGCTGACCCCATGCCTACGATGAGCAACCAAAGACAGAAAAATGAGACAGAGAAAGTGTAAAATCTCACACTCCCCAAATCTCCTCCAGGATTACCTGACACAAAAGTTACATTTCTTGTTATGTAGGTCTCGCTTTATCTTGGTCTTAACCATCCAGCAGAAAAGTATAAAAACGAGGTATATAAAGTAAAGCCATATTAATATGCTGAGCTGTGAAAAGCTTAAGTCAACAACTTCTGCGGATAACCCACTACTATTGTGAACTGCTGGACTGTGTTGGATTGTTTTGTTGAATTCACATACCTATAATATTTAGATGCCAATGGAATACCCATCTCTGACAGGACTAAACAAAAAAAGGGGATACAAAGGAAGGACCATTTTGTATTTGTATAGACAGAATAGTTTAGATAGATATGCAGCTACTTTTGCTTCATTCAGTGAGTAGAAAGATTTGTACTAATGGTGTTTGGACAGGATATCCTGTCCACTTCTTGGACTATGGATAACCACTAAGAAGATAACAATGTACACTGTATTAATTATTGAAACTGTCCTGTTAATCAGTTTTGATACTATCTCATTGCTATTTGTTTCTCAATACAATAAATTAAATTAAAAAAAAAGAATACAGTGGTTGTGTTCTGTCACTCAAGAAGCCCAACAAAACCTCTAAAGCCCTACACTATGTAATAGCAACATGGACTTATCATAAAATTTGCACAATTTTATATTAAAAAGATACCTGTGTTTTGAATTCAAGAAGAAGAAGAAGAAGATGATAATGATGATACTTCCTGACTGGCTTGCTAAAATGCTGCGGGTTTCCAAATTCTTTTTTTTTTTTTTTTTTTGGCAGAACCAGGGATTAAACTCAGGCCCTTGCATTTGCCAGGCAAGCGCTTATTCTACTGAGCTATCTCCCTGGCCCCTGGATTTCTAAATTCTTGTGCATGACTAACAAAGAATTGGATGGGAGTGTGTACGGGAGTGGGGAGTTAGATGTGGCACGTGTGTGACAGGAAGAAGCAGCAAAATTTAAGGAACTATAACTGGACAACAGTAACAGGCAAGAGTGAGCCGGCCACGCCCATCGAAAGGCAAATGGTTCAAGTGCTGGGAGGGCTGTTTCAGAATTTTTGAGGGCCAGAGAGATGGTTCAGTAGAATAAGTGCTTTCCTGGCAAGTGCGAGGCCCTGAGTTCATTCCCCGGTTCTGAAAATAAAAAAAAATAAATAAATAAATAAAAGAATTTTGAATGTTGGGGCGCGTCTAAGCGTCTCCCGATGCCTCATCTGAGGGATGATTGACAGGGGGCTGAGTCAAGTCAGCTGCCTGTGTTCTTTCTCCTGCGATTCACTGCTATAACTGGACACAGGAACAATATGCAATGTATTAATTATTGAAACTGTCTTACTAATTTGATTTGAAACTATCCCATTGCTATTTGTTTCTCAATAAAATTATGGAGCCGGGCGTGGTGGCGCATGCCTGTAATCCCAAGCACTCGGGAGGCTGAGGCAGGAGGATTGTTGTGAGTTCGAGACCAGCCTGAGCTACAAAGTGAGCTTAAGGCCAGCCTGAGCTGCATAGTGAGACCCTGTCTCAAAAAGACAAAAAAAAAAAAATAAAAAAAATAAAAAAAAATAAAATTATGGAAAAAAAATATAACTGGACACAGGAGAAGCCGTCCATAGGCACGAACTTGATAACCTCCCAGGGAAGAGCAGCAGCTCTAGGGCACTGATGGCGAACCTTTAGAGCCTGCACTAACACCAACAGCCCACTGTGGCACATGTGCTCTGTAGGTTCGCCACCTCAGCTGGAGGTCAGGGGAGAGAATTTGGCTCAGGACCGGTATTTTCCAGAGGTCTTTGTTTTCCTAATCTCTGCCTTTGGGCAGTAGGTTTTAGTACAGAAGTCAGGACAGAAGTCAGAGGGTCAGCCCTAGGGCATAGCCAGGTTCAGGGCAGTGGAGAAGAGCGCTCCCGTAGTCCCCCAGGTCCGCTGACCACAGTACATTTTTTCTGCCTCAGCCTCCCAAGTGTGAGGTTTATAGGTGTATACCATCACTCCTCTGAATCACTGTATTTTGTAAAAGAAATGTACATCAACAAGGAAATCTTTGAAGTAGAGATCATGAGGACTGTGTTTTGGGTTTTTTATGAGGACTGTTGCTGAACTTAATATATACATATATATATATAATTTTCTTTTATTTTGAAGAATAAAAATAAAAGAACAACAAACACAGATACAGACACAGGGTAACATACAACAATACATATATTACAGATTTTCAAATCAAGAATAGCTGATTGGAGCTGGGCGTGGTGGCGCATGCCTGTAATCCCAGCACTCGGGAGGCTGAGGCAGGAGGATTGTTGTGAGTTCGAGACCAGCCTGAGCTACAAAGTGAGTTTAAGGCCAGCCTGAACTGCATAGTGAGACCCTGTCTCAAAAAGACAAAAAAAAAAGAATAGCTGATTGACAACACAAATGATATATTACCTATTTTATTGTGGAATCTTTCTCATATTAACAGATATAGTTATGCAAGATGGGAAATATGATTGAATATTATTGCATGCTTTCAAAAAACCTTAGGGCTGGCCAAAAACCTCAGCGGATTAAAGCGCCTGCAAGCAGGCACAGGCGCCAGGGGTTCCATCCCTGCGCCAACCCCACCTCAGGGTGCACTGAGATGGCAATTGAGAGTGGGCATGGTGGCTCGCGCCTGTAATCCCAGCTCTTGGGTGGCTGTAAACATGTGGATTACTACAAATCCAATCTAGTAGTGAGACCCTGAACACCTTGTAGGCCCTTTCCTAAAATACAAAAAAAATAATAATCTTAAATTTTTGTTCTTGTCTTTTTTTTTTTTTTTTTTGTCTTTTTGAGACAGGGTCTCACTATGCAGTTCAGTCTGGCCTTAAGCTCACTTTGTAGCTCAGGCTGGTCTCGAACTCACAACAATCCTCCTGCCTCAGCCTCCCGAGTGCTGGGATTACAGGCATGCGCCACCATGCCCGGCTCTTGTCTTTTTCTTTTATTACCTTTTTCTATGTTGAACATTTTTGTAATAGTTTTTTGTTGTCATTTTTTGAGAAATTGGGGATCGAACTTGGGACTTGCATTTGCCAGGCAGGCACTTGTACCACCAAGCTATATCCCCAGCCATGAACATTTTTATTACTGAGGAGACTTCCCTGAATGACAGGACAGACTTTATACACCAAACATCTAATGGCCCTACTCTCCCTTGGGTCACTATCATCCCCAGAAACACTAACCACACATTCCCCTTTTTATGGTACTAGGGTGGCTTTACCACCAAGCTATATCCCCCAAGCCTCTGTGTGTGTGTGTGTGTGTGTGTGTGTGTGTGTGTGTGTGTGTGTAATCAGGGATTGAACTCAGGCCCTTACGCTTGCCAGGGAAGCACTTCTTTTTTAAAAAATCTGAGACAGGGGCCAGGGAGATGGCTCAGTGGAATAAGCACTTCCCTGGCAAGCACAAGGGCCTGAGTTCAATCCCCGGTTCTACCAAAAAAAAAAAAAAAAAAAAAAAAATCTGAGACAGTCTCACTAAATTACCCAGGTTAGCCTCAAGCATGCAGTCCTCTTGCCTCAGGTCCACTGCCCCCGCCCCCAGGTGCTGGGATTATTCCTGTATTCCTTCCTGTAGCTGATTACCTGAACTTCAGTTATCTGACCCTCCTTAGAACGTCATGTTATGTGGGATTTTTTTGCACATATGCACATAACAAAATGGATTTTCCCTGGTTAATCTGTTTTATATCAGTTTGTGTCCTGGAAAGCAATCAGAAGGATAAAAGAAGCCATTATTTTCAAAAAGAAAAGGCAAAAGAAGCCATTATTTTCTATGGTCTTTTCAGTAGAGAAATAATTGATTTCTGCCTCATGGATTTCACCGAGCCAGTTTGGTGCTGCCATCCACAACCCCCCACCTTTTTTTTTTTTTTTTTTCAGAACTGGGGATTGTGCCGGGCGTGGTGACACATGCCTGTAATCCCAGCACTCGGGAGGCTGAGGCAGGAGGATTGTTGTGAGTTCGAGACCAGCATGAGCTACAAAGTGAGCTGGAGGCCAGCCTGAACTGCATAGTGAGACCCTGTCTCAAAAAAAAAAAAAAAGACAAAAAAAGAACTGGGGATTGAACTCAGGCCCTTGTTTGCTAGGGAAGTGCTTATTCCACTGAGTCATCTCCCCAGCCCCACCTTTTATTTTTTTTAAAGCATCTTTTTTTTTTGGCATAAACATCTTAATGAGTTAAAATCTGACATTTTCATCATATATTTGTATAATGCCATCATTGTCCTTTATCTCATTTCCCCTTACCCTCTGTCTGCTAGGAAGCAAAAAAAACAAAAATTTCAGTTGATAATCAAGTTCTGCAAAATGCTATTGCAGGTGTTGCGGTGCTGTTTTGGTCTTTAAGATCCTATGCAGAACGCTACCCCTGATCCCAAGGAGAAGGGAAGCTGGTGTTATAGAAGAGAATGCCCAGCCCCTGTCACCTTCCTTTATCACTCTGTCTCTGCCAGGAGGCAGGACCTCCTGTGACCTCACCACTGGGTGCCCCTGGGGAGCGTGCCTGCCATGCAAAGGTGCATTTGGACCTGGCTGGAGCTCGTGTCACAGTCATATCCTAGTTACACTTCCGCCCTGACCACTTCTCCTTTCTACAGAGGGCAGGATTCCAATAAAGGACAAGTACCAAGGATATTAGGACACACAGGAGCTTGAGGATAAGCAATAGACACGTGTTCAGGAGAGGAACTGTTCCCTGGGGTCCTGGGAGCTGCATCTGCCTGCAGAGCAGTTCTGATGGAGTATTTCTGATTCCATGTGACACTGAAAGCGGGCCTTTACTGTGACCTGGGGCAGGCTCCACCCACTGGGCCCCTACACAGTCCTCTTGCCCCATTTTGCACACAGAGTCACCTGCCCAGGCACAACTGGAAAGAACCCAGGAATGGGCTCTAGGAGTCCGGCTCAGGGGCTACTTCCTCCCAGTTTCCAGGCTGTCCTCCCTACCACTCCAGATGCTCACACTGGCCAGCCCTGTGAGCTGGGCTGTACTATGTAGCAGAAACTAGCCTTGAACTCCTGATGATCCTACTGCCTCAGCCTCCCAAGTACTGGAATTATGCATGTGTGCCACCACACCTGGCTTTTTTTTTGAGACAGTGTCTCATTAAATTGCCCAGGTTAGCCTCAAGCATGCAGTCCTCTTGCTGCAGGAACCCCCTCCCCAGGTGCTGGGATTATTCCTCTATTCCTTCCTATAGTTTACTACCTTCCTATAATTTATTGCCTAAATTATCTGACTGACCCTCAGAACTTCATATTATGTGGGATTTTTGCACATACGTACCCTCTTGCCCCCAACCCCCTGCCACCCTTGTCTGGAGCTGGGGTGCTTTCCTCTCAAGCCTCACTCAAGTCCCTGTGGCCCTTCAGGATTTGCTCTAGGATCACCACCTCCATCACCACCTCCAGGAAGCCTGCCACTCCAGCCCCTCTCCCACTCCTCCACCCCATGGATCAGAGCCTATCGGGTCCCTCCCGAGGACCTTGCATATAGGAGGGTGCTTGGCCACCAAGTCTCACGCTCACACACACCATGCACATTAACACCTATACTTGCTCACCACATATCTACTGATAATTCTTGGGGCCAGGGAGAACTCAGGCCTGGCAAGTGCAAGGGCCTGAGTTCAATCCCCAGTTCTGAAAAAAAAAAAAAAAAAAAAAAAATAGAGAGAGAGAGAGATTCTTGGCCAGGCATGGCAGGGACACCTGTAATCCCAGTAATATGGGAGGCTCAGGCAGGACTGCAAACTCAAATGCAGTTGAGGATATGTAGCAGGAATTGCCTCAAAAAATTTTAAGAATGGCTGGCGATAAGCTGGCTGTGGTGGTGCACACCTGTAATCCCAGCAATTGGAAGACTGAGGTCGGGGATGGCTGTGAGTTGGAGGCCAGCCTGAACTATTGCACTCAGTGTTTGCCTGCTGGATTTTGGATTTGCTTTGGTCCCAATGCTTTTTATCCCCTTATTTGTACTGTCTGGAATGGTAATTTTTCCTCTGTGTGGCTGGCACAGTATGTGGTGCCAGGGATCAAAATGCGGTCCCTGTGTGCTTGCCTGAACAGGTGTTTTAGGCCACTGAGCTACCTTGCCAGCCCCTGGAATGGCAATATTTTTCTTGCACCACCGGATGTTGGAAGTGTAACTTTTTACTTGCATAGGAGCTCACAGCTAAGAGTTTGCCTTAGAACTTGGATCAACACTTAGAGATGGACTAAAATGCCTTTTGCATAAGAAATGTGAGTCTTTGGGGGCCAAGGGCAGAATGCTATGGCTGTACCTAGGCGTTTCCCCAAAGCCTCACCTAGCCATGGGGTGGACTTCTAGAGGTTGTGATTAATTTGTGATTCAATGCCGGGCCTATGGGGCGAGTGCTTCGCTCCCCCGGGCAGATAGCCTGGATGTGGTGTATGGGAGAGTGCGCTGCTGCCCTGCTCCCACCTTTTGTTCTTGCTGTTTTGCTATCTCCACCACCATGAACTGCTGCCCTCTGCCATGTACCACTCTGCTTTGAGCCAGCCAAGCATGAACTGAAACTTCCACAAACTGAGCTAAATAAACCTTCCCTTCCTTAGTTTTGGGTATTTTGTCCCAACAACAAAAGTAACCGAATTTGTTATTGTGAAAGATGGTCTCAAAGAAAAAAAAAAAAAAAAAAAAAGCACCTTTCGGTGACAGGACCTGCTGACCTCAAAACACCCCCCATTCAAGCCCCTATTAGGACCCTAAGCGTAAGCTAATGCAACCCATAGTGACCACCCAGCTCGAGGCAAGCAGCAGACTGAAGGCCACAGTGCTACTTTGGGGACCCAGGTATCTCTGGTCTTTAGGCATCAGTTCAGCATTTAGCTTCCTGTCACCCACAGATAAGGGGAACAATATGTCCCCTCACCTTCCTGGAGCCAGACCTGTGGAGCCAGAGGCCCAGATTCTCTGCTAGTCTGGAAGCTAGACCAACCAGGTCCACCTTGCTCTTATCTACAACAGCTTCTGTTATTGGCCTCTTTGGACTTTAACTGTACACTCTGGTGGGAAAAGGTCCCTGGAACTGTTGGCCCAAGCCAGGCAGACAGAACACAGGCTTCCCTTCACAAACCACACCTTGTGGCCAACAAGGCACTTGATTGTGCCACTTTCTCCCTGCCCTCAGAGCCTCCCTCTGAGGCTCAGAGCCAGGGTCTTAGCACTGAGCTACATTCTCAGCCCTTTTTAGAGACAGGATCTCACCAAGTTGCCCAGGCTGGGCTTGAACTCCCAATCCTGCCTTAGCTTCCTTGAATGCTAAGTTAGCACGTACCAGGAAGAACTGGGTTGCACTGCTCGAGCCCTTATGCCAACAATCTACCCTGCCCCACACAGCCATGATGGCTCCCAACATCCCTGTAAAGTCACTGAACCATGGTCAGAGTTAGCTTTCTTTTATTGGGAAAGGGACATGGAATGGGAAGCAGTGTGGCACCTCCTGGTAAGACCCAGGACCACAGCTAGGCTCAGGAATGCCATCACCGCCAGGCCCAAACCCAGAGCCACGAAAGTGTGCGTGGAAGAGGTCCAGCCCTCCACGCTGCGGCCCCTGGCTTCTCCCAGGAAGATCAGTGGTCCCACAGTAACATCTGCTTCTTCTGTCACTGAAAGGAAAAGGATACCTGAAGGTCACTTCAGTTCCTAATGAGAACCATGGGTTTTTCCCACCCTGCCTAATTGGGCAGATAAACACTGGTGCCAACAGCTGCATTTCTTTTCAGTCATACTTAGGATTGAACCCAGGGCCTTCACATTGAGCCATACCTAGCCATTTTTCCTCAAGACAGGGTTTTGCCAATTTTCTCAGGCTGGGCTTGAATTTGCAATCTTACCTCATTCTTCCAAAGTGCTGGGATTATAGCCTCATATGCCCAGAAGCTCCACAATTTCTGTGCCAGGCTCAAAAATACATCCTTTGAGTAAACAGCCTTATGGCAGGACAAGGGAGTGTCACCATAAGGTGAGAACAGGTACCCTAGTAATATCCCAGTGACATACCGTGTCTGCGGTTCCGTGGAAGCGGAAGCGTCTTCAGTCTCTGGCTCAGCGGCTGCTTCCTGGAATAGCCTGGACCACCACAGTTGCCCTCGTCACAACACTTACAGACGTCAGCAGCACCTTCTACTGGTGACCAGCTGAGAGGGAAGACAAGCAGCTCAGGTTTTCCTGCCTGGCCGGAAGTGGCTTTCTGGTAGTCTATTAGGCACTGACACAAGGGCCCCTGGGTTTCCGCTGTGGGCAGGCGGAATGTGGTCTGCTCACCTACTGGAAGACTTGTTGAAGGAGCAGGCTTTGTTCAGTTGATCTGGGACTTGGTCAGCTGGAGTAACCTTCAGGTGACAGGTGATGTAGATCTGAGAGAAAGAGGAGGCCGAGCTCTAGGGCATGCCAGTGACTTGTTTGCAGTACGAGGGTTTGAACCCAGTGCCTTTGCATTGAGCTACATTCCAGCATATTTAACCTTTTACTTGGAGATAGAGTCTCACTAAGTTGCCCAGGCTGGACTGCACCTTACATCTCACCTCAGCCGCTAGAATGCTAGAATCACAGGCGTGCTCCACCAGAGATGTTAACTAGTTGTCACGTAGCCCTCAAGAGTTTGAAATGGGAGGTGAGGAAAGCACCCCATCTCTGAAGCAATGCAGAGGTAAGCTTACGCCCCCCCCACACTGAGTGAGGAGCAAGTCTAGACCTAGATTAGAGCCCATTGGACTCTTCAAGATAAGTTTTTAAAGGGCTGGCAATCTAGCTTAGTGTTAAAAGCCTAGGTTGAAGCCTTCATCGAACAAGTTCAGCTTTCTGGCCACTTCCCTGGCAAGCTTTGCCAAGTTCCCCTCTTCCCTCAGGACCTGTCCCTCCATCTGTCCTGCTACTCTCCTGAAGCCTCTGTCCCTGCTCACAAGACCAGGCTGGCGCCTCCCTGCACCCCAGCAACCTCCTCTTGCCCCCTCTTATCTAGACACATGAGCTCCTGACCACTGACAGCTCTCCACCCAGCACACCATCAGCCACCTGCCACCTTCTGACCAGAGAGGCGACAGCCCGTCTTGGCACCCTGTACGAGGCACATTTGATCAGGCTCAGCTCACTTCAGTCATTGGTCCACCCCAGGTCAGAGCTCCCTAAACTCCAGGAAGGACTGTGACACCTCCCTACTCCACCCTGGAAGGGCAAGGGTGTGCTGCCACCTTCTGGCTGAAGCCACACAAGCGGCCACAATTCTCAGCCACCACCTAGTGCCAAATGCACCTGCTGTAAGGAAACCTATTCAGAATCTTGAAGTCATGTTAAATTTAGACTTTTTCCCACTAACCAAGATATACTGCTGTCTATATCTGTCC
The DNA here is from genome assembly GCA_004027165.1 of Ctenomys sociabilis. NCBI lineage: Eukaryota > Metazoa > Chordata > Mammalia > Rodentia > Ctenomyidae > Ctenomys > Ctenomys sociabilis. Next base: position 18,906 of record PVKA01022255.1, read on the forward strand.
TATAAGAAAAATGCTGCCAGATCCTTTAGAGTCCCCTTTCCAAGGGGGAACTGTTTTTGCCCTTTAGCACAAGAATGTGGGGTGTGCTGTGCATGGTGATGCATGCCTATAATCCCAGCACTCAGGAGACTGAAACAGGAGGATTGCTCCAAGTTTAAGGCCAGACACACACCATCTTAAAGTGCTTGGGGCAGGGAAGTTCCCCTGCAGATGTTTTTGGCAGAACTGGGGATTGAACTCAGGCCCTTGTGCTTGCTAGGGAAGTACTTATTCTACTGAACTATCCCCCCCCCACCCTTGGTTTTTTTTGAGACAGGGTCTCTGAGTTCAAGGCTGGCCTTGAACTCAGAGATCCTGCCTCAGACTCCCAAGTGCTGGGATTATAGGTGTGTACCTCACACCTGACTTCTTGTCCTCCTAATCTTGAGGTTTAGACACCAGCTCAGTTTGTATGCCTGCTCATACCAGATCATTTGCTGTGGGAGGCCTCATCCCTAACTTCACACCTCTGGAGTCAACCTGGCTTCCTGTACCAAAGGGGACCATCTACCCTCAGACTCACAAGACCACCAATCCAAGAACCAGAGATTTCTGTACTGGTTCCTTCTCCAGCCCCATTTAAGGCAAAGACCAGCTATAACTTCAGACCATCTTATCAATTTTAGAGGAGTGGCAATGAGCCTGGGCTCATATAGTCCAGGCTGGTCTTGAACTCAGATCTTCCTGCTTCAGCCTCCTGGGTAGCTGGGATTATAGGTATGTACCACACCCAGCTTTTACCTAAGAGTATGTATTATTCATACCTTATCCTTGCAGGTGGTTTTTTTTTTTTTTTTTTTTTTTGAGACAGGGTCTCACTATGCAGTTCAGGCTGGCTTTAAGCTCACTTTGTAGCTCAGGCTGGTCTCGAACTCACAACAATCCTCCTGCCTCAGCCTCCCGAGTGCTGGGATTACAGGCCTGCGCCACCACGCCCGGCTTTCCTTGCAGGTGTTTAAAGCCCACAGCTTCAGTTAACTGGCAAGTTTAGAGTCTTAGCACCAGGACAGAGGTAGGAGTAATTTGCTCAAGGAGGGAGAGAAGGGCTCTAATCCTAAAAACTTGACCTAGAGTTCAGTCTCATTCTAGCTATTATGAGAACATTACCATATTTCTGGAGTCATTGGCGAAGTGGAACACATCCACCGTGAACCGGAGCACATCTGGCCTGGGTCTGGGGGCTTGGAATGCAGAAGAGCTGTCAAACTGCCCATCCACGAGGCAGCTTAGAGGGACAAAATGCACAGTGGTGTTAGGGGCCTGAGAAGGTGGCTGCCAGGCCACCTTGCGACGGAGCCTCCCACACAGGCAGCCGGCTCTCACCCATGGAAGTCCACGATGGTGTGACGAGGGGAGGCATCCTGGTCTGCTGTCGGTGTGGCCACACAGTGGTCCACAAAGAGCTGCAGTGGCAGGTGGCTGCCAGTGTGGACCTCCGCCTGCAGGTGGGTTGCCTCTCCCAGGCGGAAGGTAGGGGATGTCTTCTCTGTGCTCCAGTTCTCTGGGGGACACAGACCAGGCTAGAGACTCCCCACAGCTTCCTCTAGCTTCCCCCCATGCAGCCCTCACTCACCCTCCATCAGGCGCAGGGAGAACGCCAGCTTCTCCTCTGAGGACACCGTGGTTCTGAAGGGCACCCAGGTGGGCAAGATCGCCTGGCTGCTCACATTGCCGTGCCTGGAGGAAGAGCCACAGCTGCCCACCATTGCAGCCCCAAGAGTGGCTCCCCCAGGCAACAATCTCAAGGCAGCCTGGCCCACAACCCCCCAGAGCAGCTCCATCTGGGAGCCAGGACATATGGCTGCAGCTTGGAGACAGCGACACCTGATGCCAGAGCTCGATTTCTAAACCAAGATCTCAGCCAGGTGCTGAGGTGCATGCCCATAATTTCAGCACTCTGGAGGCCGAGGTAGGAGGATTCCACCAGGCCTGGAGTTGGGTCTTCTTCTGACCTGGGGTATCGACACTCGATGGGAACTTCCGCATGGTTGGTCCTCACGATGGACAGGTTTCCCACAGGCCGGGGTGTGTGGAGCAGGAAGGTGCTGTACACCAGGGCATCATCTGTCATCTGCAACAGAGGTACAAGGTTAATCCTAGTGGCATCAGTGCCCCCAGCATGCTGAGCCCGTGCCAGGCTCTGTACTCAGACCCAACCAGTCCTGGCCAGTAACAAGAGGCTAGCTAGCTGTGACCTCTGCACATCACCTACCATTGACATCCTGCTGGGGTGGTGTGGGGTTCTGGACAGGACACATCAGGAGGAGCATAGAAACACCAGGACATGCCCCAACCTCCCACTTGGCATCAGCTCAAATGCTTTTCTGTAATACTAGAGATTGGACCAAGGGCCTTCACAGTGAGCTATGCCCCCAGTCACTTTTGTTTTGAGACAGGGTCGAAGTCACCCAGGCTGGGCTTGAGCTTCCAACCCTCCTGCATCAGTCTCCCAGAATGCTGGCATTACAGGCAGGTGCCACAGCAGCCGCAGTGTCTTATAAAGCCCAAACCACAAGCAGAAAAATTGCTGAGAACTTCCTGCCCAGCTGTTAATACTTGTCAAATATCCTCAGCACACTTTACAGAAAGGACAGCTGGCTGCTCAAGGGGGAGGCTAAGCACTTGTTGCAGGCTGTTTGTATGGGGGAGGGGCCGGCCTGGAAAGGGGATTCCCTGCACCCATGTGGGGCCCCTGGATCTGGCCCAGACCCTCTCTAGCAAGTGCCCCAGACATGACCAGCAGCATCACTCGTTGAGACCTTTAATTATTTCAGAGCAACCAGGCATGGTGGAGTGCGTCTGTAATCCTAGCACCTGGGGGACTGAGACAGCAGGATTGCAAGCTAACTTAACCTTGGCAATTTATCAAGACCCTGGTCTCAAAAAATAAAGGGCTAGGGATATAGCTCTGCACTAAACCGCCAGTATTGTAGGGGGAAAGTCAGCATTAAACCAAGCACAGGGCTCTGGGAGACTTACAGGCATCTGCCTGCAATGCGGGCAGAGCCAAGTGATTCTCGCGGAGATGCAGTCAGCTGGGACAAGATGCCCATACTGCTCGCTGCCTCCCACGTCGGCACCGATTCGGTATGGGGTGCAGCTTGGACCTCAAGGATTTGTTTTTTAAAGCCTCCCATCCCAGTCCCCAGCGTGGAAGTGTGGACAGGTCCTCGGTGGGACAGCCGGAACGTGGTCTCCAGGCTGGGGAGGGCCGGGAGCTGTGCGCTGTGCTCGGCCCCGCATCCCTGGCAGGCGCCCCCTAGCGGTCTGAGTATCCGTCTCCCCAACGACCCGGGGAGGACTCAGACCTGGGGTAAGCCGAACTCTTCAGCCCTCACTCCCCGCGCAGCTCTTCCCCAGAGCACCAAGGTCTTCAACACAGAGGTACCACAATGCTCCCTGCTCATGCCAGGTGTAGTTCACAGCTTCAAGCCATTCCGCAAAAGAGGCCAGGATTCTGGTGTATTGTAAACTTTGGTGATTGAATGAGGGAGGGACTCTACTACTGAGCTACATCCTCTCCTTAGGTGCAGAATCTGGCTGAATCGCCCAAGCTGAACTCAGTTCCTTCTTTTTCTTTTTGAGACAGGGTCTCGCTATGCACCCCAGGCTGGTCTTTAACTCGAAATGATCCTCCACCTTCCTAGTGCTAGAATCCCAGGACTACAGATGGGAGGCACTATACTCTGCTCCCCCTTCCCCTATAGCAGTTACTTTGGGGCTTTTTTTTTTTTTTTTTGCAGAACTGGGGATTGCCTTGAACTTGCCAGGGAAGCGCTTTTTCTACTGATCCATCTCCCCGGCCCCACTTTTGGGCTTCTTGAAGCAATTTTCTCTCTTCCCAATAAGCTTCCAATGCCTCTAGCCAGTGCCTAGACTACCTACAGAGTGGGCCCTGCTTCCTCCTGCCACGATGTGCTGATGACTCTGGCATTCTGTCCCCTGGGGACAATCAGAATGACCCAGAAAGTCCTATCACCTCTGGAATCCCCTGATTTTAGCAATTGGAGCAGGAAGCACCCCTTGTTCCCCTCTGCCCTGGACCTCAACCTTGGGCTTCAGCTGTTCCCCCCACCCCTTCTGGGCAGCCCCACTTGCTCCCCATTTCTGGCCAGTTTCGCACCCTGCATGTCAGGGGCCTGGTCTTACCTGCATCCTGCTGCCACACTCATGCACCCCAACCTCAAATTTGACCACAGTGTCATCCATGGTTGGGGAATCCAGGGGCCGGCAGCCTTCAGGACCCAGGGTGAGGTCACCAGGCTGCACAAGCTTCCCTGTGCCAAAGAGGTCTCTGTTGACTGTGACCACCAGCTGAGCTTCCATACACTGCACCTGTATGGGTGGCAGGAAGGGCACAGGGGGCCGGGCTCTACCCTGCAAGAGCCAGAGGGACTGGGAACAGCACAGTTTGGTGTTCCCCAAGAGGAGCAAGCACAGGAAAAGCCCGGGCTTCATCTCCATGGCACCACAAGAGCTGTGAGACTGACTCCCGTGGAGCACAGGAGGACCCTATCCCAGCCCTCTTATAGGCTCCCAGCTGCCTTCATTCCCCACCCAACCAGGCCCTTCCTGTGTAAAGTGGCCCCTGGTGTTGCTTGTTGGCTGAGATTGGGGGCGTTTTGTGTGGGTGGTACTGGAATTGAACTCATGACCTCAGTTTTGGGAGGGAGGTGCTGTGCTGCTGAGCTATCCCTCTCATCCCCTTGGTGTGGCTTGTTAGATGCAGGACTCCCAATCTCCACCCAGACTGACAATCATGGTTGGCCTGGTAGCTCTAGGATCACAAGTGATTCCTATTCATATTAAAGTGCTCTGGCACCTCCCACCAGCACGGACTTCTTACCCTCCCCCTACTTCACCTTGTGGGCCTAGTTCTTTGCCAGACCCTGATTTTTAATTTTTAGTTTTTGAGACCAATAAGAATTAAAAATTAAAATAGCTGCAGCTGAAGCTCAGGGGCTGAGGCAGGAGGATTACATATTTGAGCCTAGGCTGAGCAACTGAGCAACTTAATGAGACCCTGTCTCAAAAAGTAAAAAAAGGATTGGGGGTGTAGCTCATAGCAAAGTCCTTGGGGTCAAATCCCAGTACCACACACCATACACACTAGCATTTAATTCCTGGGGCAAAGAGGGTACATTCATTTACATACTTGAAACTTGTGTGGGCAGGGTTAATACCTAGCACACTTTGGGAAATACTTGAAGTAACCACCCATAATTCCATCTGGTCTGACCACTGTGGGGAAGGAGTGAGCAGCCAATGGAGGGAGCAGGTCAGAGCCTAGAGCCCAGGCTCCAAGCTCACCTGAGTCCCCACCCCTGGGAAAAACATTTCCCCTGGGTTTCCTGTTCTGAGGTTCAAAGGAAGGAAACAGCTGTGGCCCGAGGCCCTGAGGTACTGGGAGCTGGGATCTGTCCTAGTTGGGGCTGTGCACAGGAGAGGCCAGGTTCATGCTCATTACTCACAGCTGAGGTGGCTGATTGTGCTGAAGTAGAAAGGTCTGGGCAGGCAGGCGATTAGGCCTTTTTGAAGCTGCCCATCCATCCTTACCCCTCCCTGCCATGGAGCTTCAGAAAAAGGACAAAAGGAACCTGGTGTAAGTGGTGCATGCTGGAATCCCATGTTTTTGGCTTTTCTGAGACAGGATCTTGCTACACAGGTTCAAAGATATGCTGGCCTTGAACTCACAATGTAGCCCAGGCTGGCCTCAAAGTTATGTGGCTCCTCTTGCCTCAGCCTCCAGAGTGCTGGGATGACAGGTACATTTGATTACTGTATTTTTTTTTGGTTGAACTGTTTTTCAGGAGAGGTTTATTTTTTTGTTTTTGGTGTCAAGGACTGAACCCAGGGCTTCCAGCTTGCTAGGCAAGCATTCTACCACTGAGCCAAATCCCCAGCTCCTGTCACAACATTTGAGCCCAGCCTTTAGGAACTTGATGATTTAGCAAGGCCCTTTCTCAAAATAAGAACTGAAAGAGGGTGTGGGTGTAGCTCAATGTGTAGGCCCTGCATCTAATCTCTAACAGTAGATACAAGAAGAATGTACCGTGAGGAGGGGACCAGGGAGGATCTGCATGCACACAGGGTGAGTTTCTCTTTTTCTGGAAAGAAAACCAGAGATTCCTGTAATAGAGTGTAGTCAGTCTTGCCTCCCCGCAGAGCCTGGATTCTAGGTCTTCTATTTGTCTGGAGAGTGCTGCCCCCTGTTGGCAAGAATGACCAACAGTGCAAACGGCTGGCCAGCACAGTGGAGGACCAAAGGGGGCTCCTTGGAGAAATGGCGGTTGCTGAATTAGAGTCAGGAAAGTACAAAATAAGCCTGGAATATCTTATTATATCATCAGATATTCAAAGGATGACGTGGATGTGGCCAAAAACACATGGGTGGTGGGGGCAGAGGAAAACCTGCAGTTGACCAAAAGGAAACAGCTGCACTGAAATAAAGAACAGCAATGGGGCTAGGGTGTAGCTCAGGGGTACAGCGCTTGCCTCGCGTGCAGCAGGCACTTGCATTAATCCCCAGCATCTCCAAAACAACCAAAAGCCAAAAAGACTACATGTTGAATGAAATGATCCTCCAAGCTGGGTATGATGGCGCACACCTGTGATCTTGGGATTCACAAAATGCCCTTCCCTGTTCCAGTTCCAGTTGCTTCTAGTCTGTTATAAACGGCTGGTCACTGTGATGCCTTTTGTAAGAATCAATCCCCAACCGACAAGGCATTCTGCCTCTCTGCTTCCTGCTTGCTTATCCACGGTAAGCCCCATACCAGCAGATGTCAGGCCTGATATTCTGGGAATGATCTCAATCAGTGCCCATCAGTGTAAGGAAACCTGTCTCCAAATCCAGGATGTCGTTTCGGTGTTTCTGCTTGCCATTTCATGAGCACTCTGGGAAGCTGAGGCAAGAGGATTGCAATTTCCTAGTCATGCCTGAGCAACTTTTTTTTTTTTTTTGTATTTTAGGGAAGGGTCTACAGTATGTTCAGGGTCTCATTACTATTTCAGACTCATAGTGATCCACCTGTTTACAGCTTCCCAGGAGCTGGGATTACAGATGTGCACCACCATGCCCAGTCTTAATTGCTATCTCAGTGCACCCCAGAAGCAGGACTGGCATGGCAGGCCTGGGGATCAAACTCATAATAATCCTCTTGCCTCAGCCTCCTGAGTACTAGGATAATAGGCTCATGGCACCAATCCCAACCTGGAACCCAGGTTCTTGGGATGCCAGGCAAGAGCTCTGACACTGAAGTTTACCCCAGCCCCTGCTTTTATTTGTAAGTACTAGTCTGGTTTGTCATTGTGAGTCACTGGAGATATTTGTATATTTGGAATACTTATTTTGCATTTGATACAGGGTCTTAATATGAAGCTTGGACTCATAGTGATCCTCCTGTTTTCAGCCTTCCAGTGCTAGGGTTACAGGAATGCACCACCACATACGGTCTCAATGGCCTGCTCAGCATGCCCGGGGGCAGGGCCAGTGCAGCATGTGGTTACCAAGGATCGAACCCCAGTCCCTGCACTTGTGTAAGCAGGCTCTTAATCCACTAAGCTTTATCACTAGACCTTAGAAAATTTATAGATCCATCAGAAGTTGCAAAAAAAAAAGTGTATGGAGGTCCTGGATACCCTTCATGCAGTTTCCCTCCGTGGTTATACCTTATGTAATTATAGTACAAAATCAGTACTGAGGACTAGAGATGTAGCTCATGGGTAGAGCATGTGCTTAGCATGTTCAAGGACCTGAGTTCTACTCCCAGCACTGAAAAAAAACCTAGATGTAGTGGCACATGTCTGTAATCTCAGCTCCCCATGAGGCTGAGGCAAGTGAATTGCAAATGTCTTTGTTTTTTTTGGAGGAACCAGGGATTGAACTCAGGCCCTTGTACTTGCCAGGGAAGCACTTATTCCACTGAGCCATCTCCTCAGCCCCTTTGTTTTGGTTTTTTGAGACAAGGTCTTGCTATGCAGTTCAGGCTAGTTTTGATCTCACTTTGTAGCCCAGGATGGTCTCAGACTCACAATGATCCTCCTGTCCTGGCCTCTTAGAAAGGTAGATTGCGAGTCTGAGCACAGTCTGGGAAATTTAGCAATACCATGTCTCAGAAGAAAATATAAAGAGGACTGAGGGTATAAGTTAGTGGTATTTAATGGTACCTAGAGGTAGCACCCCTAGGTTTAATCCTCAGGACTGAAGAAAATGCCCCAGGAACTTGACATAGGTCCAAGTATGCATACAGTCTCTGGTCACAAGCAGTCAAGATACAGAGCCTGCTCTTTCTGCCAGCTTTTCATGCTGCGTGTGCATGCCTGGCTCCCAGCTGACGCTCTTGGGAGCTCAGTTTTGAAAAGAGAGGCAAACACCGGTTCCGTGTTGGACCGTGCTCTGAGGTTATCAGCTGAATTCTATGCCCATGAACCTTGGCCACATCGGTGACTTGGAATCATTGATGCCAGAGGAGAAGATCACTGTGAACCCCTCAGGCAGGTGAACTCGATGTGAGAGAGCACCGAATCCTAACCACTAGACCACCAGGGAGCGTCTATGTGAACTCGATGTGAGCAGCCCCAGCTGGATCCGCAGTGTACAGATCTAAAAACACTGGAAGCCGGGTGGGGGCACATACCTGCAACCTTATTCTGTGAGTGGCTGAAGCCGTGGGCCTCGAAGAACTGGAACCAGGAGCCGGGGAGATGGCTCAGTGGAATAAGCACTTCTCTGGCAAGCACAAGGGCCTGAGTTCAATCCCTGGTTCTGAAAAAAAAAAAAAAAAAAAAAAAAACTGGAACCAAATTGCACAAGAGGAGAAGTTGGGGATCTTTCTAGGGGGATAACCTAGACAACCAACAGATAGAGGACTACCTGGGGGGATCTCCCTTCTGCTACTCCCTCTAGCCATGGTTTCTAAACCCTGGATGTCACCCTTTTTTCGTTCTTATACTTCTGCCATTTCAGGCAGGTGCAGCAGTGCAGACCCATAACCCCCAAAGATAAGTCCGAGGCCATTCTGAGCAGTTTAGCAAGTTTTTGTCTCAAAAAAAAAAAAAAAAAAAATTAAATGGGCCAAGTGTGGTGGCTCATGCCTATAATCCCAGAACTCAGTAGGCTGAGGCAGGAGGATTGCTTCAAGTTCAAGGCCGATGTGAAGTACATCGTGAACTCAAGGCCAGCCTGAACTACACAGTAAGACCCTGTCTCAAAAAAAAAAAAAAGTGGGGGATGGGGTGGGGCTGGGATGCAGCTCAGTGTAAAGAACCCAAATTTTAATCCCTAGTATCACAAAAATATTCATAATTTCAAGGGTGTTGTACAAATAGAGTCATGCAGTATGTAACCTTTGAACATTGGCTTTCTAAAAAGTTATTGGTAGACTGATCCACTAATTGATTGATTGGACTAGGGGGTTGTACTCTAGAACTTCTCACTGAGCTACATCTCCAGCAACCCTTTAATGTTTTATTTTTTTTTAAAATTCTGGGGCCAGGGAGATAGCTCTGTGGGATAAGTGCTTCCCTGGTAAGTGCAAGGGTCTGAGTTCAATCCCCGGTTCAGCCAAAAAAAAAAAAAAAAAAAGTTTTTTTTTAATATCATTTATTTGGTACAGGGTTTCCCTATGCAGCTTGGACTCATAGTGATCTTCCTGTTTCAGCCTTCCTAGTGCTGGAATTCCAGGTGTGCGTCACTATGCCCAGTTTCAGGGCCAGCATGATGCACCAGGGGTTCTGGGGCCAATACAGCATGGGATACCAGAGATGAAACCCAGGTCCTTGCCCTTGCCAGGCAGGTGCTTCAACCACTGAGCTATCTCCCCAGCTCCAATGTTTTATTTTGAGATGGGGGTCTCCCTAAAGCACTAAATTGCCCAGGATAGACTCAAGCTTGCCATCCTCCTGCCTCAGCCTCCCAGAGTGCTGGGATTACAGGCCACCATGCCTAACAAGATTAGGTTTTTTTCCTTACTACGCTGTCCTTGAAATCTGCTGTGGCTTTGGTATAATCCCCACCCCTCAGTTTCCTTTGTTAGACTCTAGAGCCTTAATATGGTGGAGGACCTTTGAGAGGTACAGCATAATGTAAGGTACTAGAGCAAGGGCCAGTGAGATAGTTCAGTGGACTAAACACTTGCTTAGGCAAATGCAGGGACTAGACTGGGTTCAATTCCCCGGCACCACATGCCTCGCTGGCCCTACCCCTGGGCACGCTGAGCTGGCCGCTGAGACCAGGCATGGTGGCACGCACCTTTAATCCCAGCACTGGGGAGGCTGAAAGCAAGAGGGTCACTATGAGTCTGAGCTATGTATGAGACTCTGTATCAAATACATTAAAAAAAAAAAAAAGGTATTAGAGCAAGAGGGACTGGACCTTCAGAAGGACCCTAGGACCGAGGCCTTCTCTGGTCTGTTCATCAAAGGAATCTCTTCCTTCCATACATACATTCTCTGCCTCCTGCTAGGGCCCTGCTAGAGCTTGCATTGTGCTATCTTGCATTTCAGCCTCTTAGAGGATGAGCTAAATATACCTTTTTATTTTGTAAAGTTAGCCTGTCTCAGGTACATTATTTAATTTAATTTAATGTATTTATTTTGGTGGAACCAGTGATTGAACTCAGGCCCTTGCACTTGCCAGGGAAGTGCTTATTCCACTGAGCCATTTCCCCAACCCTCAGATACATTATTATTATTTTGTCTTTTTGAGACAGGGTCTCACTATGCATTTCAGGCTGGCCTTAAGCTCACTTTGTAGCTCAGGCTGGTCTTGAACTCACAATAATCCTCCTGCCTCAGCCTCTCGAGTGCTGGGATTCCAGGCATGCGCCACCAGGCCCGGCTCTCAGGCACATTATTATAGTAATGCAAAACGGGTTAGGATAAGAGCTATCCAAATTGCTGCCTACATTAATAGTTGGTTCCTTTCTGCTGCGTGGTAGTCCCTGGTATAGCTGTGTGCACTGCATTTTATCTATTGTAGGACATTTGGATTATTTCTAGTTTAGGTTATTAAAAATAAAGGCACTGTGAGAATTCACACACAGGGTTTTGTGGGGATGTAAGTATTCACATCTCTGGGATAAATACCCAGGAGTACAATGGCTAGGTCATATAGTCAGTGTGTGTTCAGTTTTTTTAAATTTTATTTTATTTTATTGAAGAGCAAATAGCAATGAGACAGTTTCAAATCAAATTAGTAGGACAGATTCAATAATTAATACATTACATATTGTTTTCGTAGTGGCTTTTTGTCATACAAGGTGCATACATGATATTCTACTTACAAACACTTAAGGGACTGTAGCTGTACACTTATCTTTCTTTTTTAAAGCTGAATTATAGCACAGTTTCAATAATTAATACTTTCTACCTTGTTATCTTCCTAGTGGTTGTCCATAGTACAAGAAGCTGACAGAATATCCTATCCAAACACTATTAGTGCAAATCTTGCTTCTCATAGAATTATGCAGAAGTACTGCACATTTATCCTAACTGTACTATTTATTTATTTTTTTTTTATTATTATTTTTTTTTTTTTTTGGGTCTTTTTGAGACAGGGTCTCACTGTGCAGTTCAGGCTGGCCTTAAGCTCACTTTGTAGCTCAGGCTGGTCTCGAACTCACAACAATCCTCCTGCCTCAGCCTCCCGAGTGCTGGGATTACAGGCATGTGCCACCATGCCCGGCCTAACTGTACTATTTATACAAACACAGAATGGTTCTTCCTTTGTATCCCTTTTTTTTGTTGTTGTTTAGTCCTGTCAAAGATGGGCATGCCATTGTCATTCAATTATTATAGGTGCCTGAACTCAGTGAAACAATCAAACACAGTCTAGCAGTCCACAATAATAGTGGATTATCCGAAGAAGTTGTTGACTAGAGCCATTTACAGCTCAGTTTGTGTTCAGTTTTTTAAGAAGCTATAAGGGCCGGGGAGATGGCTCAGTAGAATAAGCGCTTCCCTGTCAAACACAAGGGTCTGAGTTCAATCCCCAGTTCTGCCAAAAAAAAAAAAAAAAAAAAAAAGAAGAAGCAGCTGCAGATCCAGGCTTTGTGAAATATATCTATAGTCCCAGCTCCTCCAAAGGGTATGGAGCCCAGGTGACATAGTAAGGATCTGTTGAAAGAAAGAATAAAAGCTAAGAAATTGCCAAACTAGCCCGGCATGGTAGCATATACTTTGTAATGCCAGCACTGAGGAGGCTGAGACAGGAGGATTGTCTGGTTCGAGGCCAACCTGGGCTACAAAGTGAGCTTAAGGCCTGCCTGAGCTACAGAGTGAAACCCTGTCTCAAAAAAAAAAAAAAAAAAAAGAAAGAAAGAAAGAAAGAAACCGCCAAACTATTTTCCAAGACAGCTGGGCCATTTTACATTGTCATCATCCAGTTTCTTGACATCCTCATTAGTAATCAGTATTGCTTTTATTTTAGTTTTTAACTCTGCTGATAGGTGTGTGGTGATGTCTCTTCAAGGACCTTCAGTAAAATTTCTCTTCTCTTATCCATTATAATTGGATTGATGGATTTTTTGCTGGGGAAGGAGTTAAGAAAGACAGAGTCTTGCTATGTGTAGCCCAGGCTGGCATTGAATTCATAGTGACCCTCCAGCCCTCCAGTACCATGATTAGAGGGATGTGCCACCAGGGCTAGTTTTTTTTTTTTTTTTTGTTTTGTTTTGTATCTGTTTATTTCCTTGCGGTGCTGGGAATTGAATGAAAGACCCAATGTTTGCCAGGCAGGCACTGTACTACTGAGCTACATCCCCAGCTTTTGTTGTTGTTAACTGAGCTCAGGACTTCATGCTTGCCAGGTAGGTGCTGCAGGTGCTGAGTTAAATCCCAGACTCTGAGTTTGGTTTTTTAATTTTATGTTTTGGTCGTACTGGTACTGGGGATTGGACCTAGGGTGTCCACTACTGAGCTGCGTCACAATCCTGTTGTCCCCATTTTTTTTGAGGCGGGGTTGCTAAATGGCTAACTTGTCCAGATTAGACTGAAACTTGCTACTCTCCTCCCTCAGCCTCCCAAGTAGCCAGGATTAGAGGCATGCACCCCTGCACACAATGTTTCTTACTTAGTATTTGGGAGCAATTTGAAGAAACCTATTGGGAAAGAGGTAAGTATGAAAGAGAGCTATGCAGATGGCTAGGGGGGATGCCCAGCAGGCAGCAGATGAGTTTTGCGGGAGGGGGGTCTCTGCTCAAGCCAGGAGCTCTGCAGCCTTGGGTTCTGCTAGCAAGGGTCAGACCTTTTCTGTGGATGTGGTACGGCTCAGTGGCCGATCACTTGCGTAGCATGTGTGTGGGCCTGGCTTCCATCTCTGGCACCATGAGGAATTAAACAGATACAGGGAAGTACATAGGAGGAAGAACGATAAAGGCTACATGCAAATATCGCACCCTATTCCGCAAGGAGCTCGTGCATCTGAGTCTGGTACCTCTGGGTTCTGAGTGCCTTACCTGAGATGGACGATGGTTTTCCTGTTTATTGCCTTTGTACTGATTGTATTTTTTTTTCTTTTTCTGTTCGTATTTTATTTTATTATTATTTATTTTTAATTTTTTTGGAGGAGGCAGAACTGGGGATTGAACTCAGGCCCTTGCACTTGCCAGGCAAGCACTTATCCTACTGAGCTATCTCCACAGCCCCTCTGTTTGTATTTTAAACTCATCCCAAAGTGAAGGGAATACAAAACCAGGTTTGGGAACAGTTAGCACCTTAACATCTGTGGTTCCTGTGCAAAGGCACCATATCCCAGCCCAACCCTCCATTACAGCTACAGAAGAATCCTGTCACCTATAACTATATAAGCCCAAGAACTCAGGAAAGACCAATGACAGAGGCAGAATCGGCAGGCCTTGAGATGGTGAACACTGACCTGGGTGGGGTGCCCATCCTCAGTGATGATTCCTGCAGTGATGTCTGTGAGCTCTGACTGAGCCAAGGCTCAGATGCAGTTGCCAGGCTGGCTCAGGGCTGTCTCCATGGTGCCTGACTGCCCAGCAAAGGAGTGGAGACCGAGTCTAGCCCTTGGGAAACCTGAGCGCCTGACCCAGAGTCCACGCCTCTGCCAGCCCTGCAGCTCCGCCTCCACCTGGTGCCTTCCACTGGGGCCACTCCCAGCCCGCAGGCTACCTCTGCCCTGTCCTGCTGTTGCTTCCCCCTACCTCTAAAGCCGGCTGGGGACAGGTTGGGGACACCAGTCAGCTCCATGGACAGGAACTTGCCTCTGCTCACCTGCCAGCTTTGGAAAGAGAAGAAGAAAGGTCAGCGCTGATTTGCACTTGGGGGGTCCTTTCCCTGTCCAAAGTTCCAGTTCTAGCTTGGACTGACTTGAAGGGACCGGACACTTCCCCAGGTATGTGTGAATGCTTCACTTTGCTGGGGTGTGTGAGTGTGTGTGTGCCATTTCCCACTGGTCTGATGGGGAACTGTCCTTCATGACTTCCTGGGCCTATTCTGACAGTTACAATTTATGATTCTGCAACTATACTTCATTTAGCCATTGAACAAACATGTACGCCAGGCACCACTATTGATGCAATCTGGGTCCTGCCCTAGAGGGTCCACAACGCAGATGGAGGAAACAGTCCCAATGAGAGCTGCCATACTTACTGGGGCACTTTGGGCTAAACTGTTTATAAACATTAATACATTTAATTTAGCTTCATCTGCAGGAGGTAAATACATTACTGACCTCATTTTACAGATGAGAACAGCAAGACCTAGCAGCTTCTTCTACCAGTATTCTGACCTGTCTGACCTGGAAAGAGACCACAGGGTAACTCAGGACACTTAGGAAAGGGTGGAGAAGGAATGCAAGAGCTTTGGAGAGCCACAGTCACCTAGGACAGAGATGGACAAAGCCTCTGCTTGGCTGGCATCCCCGGGGTGGGAGGCCCAAGAGGCTAGAGGGGTTATCTGGAAGTTGGTGGGCGAACCTGACTTTGCTAGGGCCTCAGGGATCTCTAGGATCAGTGGAGATTTGAGTCCAAAAAGGTCAGGTTCAGGGTCTCTCTCCCTCACTCTTGGTCTAAGGCTTGGGAACAGAGCAGGGGCACCTGAGAATTCCTGGCAGGGTCTCTGGATGCAGTTTATCCCCATGGGCCCTCCCAGGGTGAGAACTGACCCAGCCTGGGGTGGAGGGGCAGCGTCTCACAGCCTGAGAGGAGGAAAAAGCCTGGGAAGCTATGTATCCCCCACACAGCAAAGTCTGGCCTGTGGCTGTCCCCCTCCTCACAGCCCTCAGCTCCCATCTCCCAGCTGTCCCCAGTCCAGGCAAGGGAGGACAAAAGCTGATTATTCCACTGGGGGCCATCGTGGGCCCCATGAATGGGGTATTGAAAGCTGCATGTCCACATCCAGATATGTTTTCAGTCACTGCCTAAGCATGCTGTGTGCCAGGGTGGCATGAAGCCAGGGAGATGGGGACATGGGGCTGGGGAGGGGGGCTCCTCCAGGAGGGGCATCTGGTCCCAAGCACCTTACTCTTTATTTTATTTGTTTATTTAAAAAAAAAAATTTGAAGAAAGCTTGTTTATTCATTGTGGTTTGATCTCTGGACCTTGCACTTGCCAGGCAGGCACTTGTGCTGCTGAGCCTTCTCCCCAGCTAGAAGCACATCACTCTTGATAGACCTCAAGCAGAAGCACCCCCCACAGCTCCTGCTGTGGTGTCAGGCAAGGTGGCCAGGAGATGCTTGGAAGCCCCAAATCTGAACAAGCCCTGGGAGCCAGGCTGGCCAACTCCACCCCCAGCTATCTTTTCCATCTCTGCTTCTTCTCTACTCCTTATTATCTGGAGTCCTGAGAACCTCATCAGCCTCTAAACCCTCTTCTTTCTGTCCCCAACCAACTAATTCACTGTCTGCATACCTAGTGTCACATTCTTGCTGAAATCTGCAGGAAAGGGGACACACAGGGCTCTCAGGTGCTGGTTCCATGGGATGAATATTCACTGAGCTCTTGCACTTAGGATTTATGTAGTTTTGACTCTCATACCCACAGTCAAAAATTACTTTTTAAAAATCTTAGGCAAGCCGGGCATGGTGGCGCATGCCTGTAATCCCAGCACTCGGGAGGCTGAGGCAGGAGGATTGTTGTGAGTTCGAGACCAGCCTGAGCTACAAAGTGAGCTTAAGGCCAGCCTGAACTGCATAGCGAGACCCTGTCTCAAAAAGACAAAAAAAAAAATCTTAGGCAGAGGGACTGGGGAGATAGCTTAGATAGCTTAGTAGAATAAGTGCTTACCTGGCAAGCGTAAGGTTCTGAGTTCAATCCCCAGTACTGCAAAAAATTATAACATAAAATACTTTCTATTAAAAAGGTGGGGGGTAGGGGTGATGGCTCAGTGGAATAAGCACTTCCCTGGCAAGCGCAGCAAGGGCCTGAGTTCAATCCCTGATTCCACAAAGAAAAATATCTTAGACTTAGGTGTGGTGGAGCACACGTTGTAATTCCAGCCTTCTTGGAGGCTGAGGCAGGAGGATGGCTATGAGTTCAAGGCCAGCTTGGGCTACACATCAAGACACTGTCTCAAAAACTCAAACATTTCCTTAATATTTTTTTCTTTATTTTGACTCACTTCTTCTGATTTAAATTCATTCTAATGAGAAACTTTATATTGTTCCAATAAATGTAAAACCAGAGTGCGCTGCATAAATACAAAGCACTACCAAAAAAAAAAAAAAAAACCATGAAAATAAAATAAATATGGCAAGTGAGATAGCTCAGTGGACTAAAGCACCTGGTTAGACAAGCTTAGGCAAGTGCAGGGACCGCGGTTCAATCCCCAGTACCACACGCCAAGCCAGTCTTGCTCCCAGGGCAGGCTGAACTGGGCACACAAATAAATAAAAAAGAAATAAACATATATCTATAACCCCCTAAGGTTAAGTGGGTCAGTTAAGTGCCACTTGTAGAGCTGACCACCCCGCAGGATACAGAGCCCTGAGGATCAACTGATCCTTGGGAAGGCTGCGAGGTAGCTTACCAGACTAAGCGCCTGCTTAGGCAAGTGCAGGGACTGGGGTTTGATCCCTAGCACCACATGCTTTGCTGGCCCCACCCTCAGGATCACTGCGCTTGTGACAGAGTCTGGGTGTGGTGGTGGCTCAGGCCTATAATCCCAGCGCTGGGGAGGCTGACAGCGGAGGATCATTTAAGATTCTGAGCTGTACAGTGAGACCCTGGACCAAATACATAAAAATACATTAAAAAATAACCCCAAAACCCTGATCCTTCGGGAGCGTCACAGCTGAGCGCTGGCTGCCTGCTTTCCCCAATTTTCACCCCCTTGTCTCCTTCCTCTCTATGCCTCCAGCCAACCCTTGTTAGCTCCTTCCACAACCCACCTTTCTCTCATCTCCCTTGCTTCCACTGGGAATGTCAAAGCCAAGTGGCAGTGACGTTTGCTCCGCAACACTGGCACCTTCAGCTGACAGCACACCCTGAAATCTTGAATTCCAGATGTTCCAGCTGTGACTCTGCCCAACCTCTTGATGGAACCACCTGAAAGGCCACCTGCTGGCTGGCTGCACAAGGAAACAGAGATTCAAATCAGAATCCTTGGGCCCCAGCCCAATGAGATGAGCAGGGGGTGGAGACCTGAGGATGGGGGTGCTGCCCCTTCGCCCCTGCCCCCAGCCCTGTCCTTCCTCCTCCTCCTGCCTCTGGGTGAGTGTCCCAGCCAGCCTGTGCCGCTTCCTTTTCCCAGCTCTGTTTGCTCATTGTCCAATTATGGTGGGAGATGGGTTACAAATGAGCTGGATTCCAGGGCTCCCCTATACTGGCCTGAGGTTGATGACACTAAGAGCGTGAGTTCGGGGACTCAGTACTAGAGGAGATGAGAGTTAAATGGAGCTTGAGTGGGCAGTCGGGGGAAATAGGCAGCCAGTGGAACTGATAGACTGGATCAGCCTGGAGACTATCCTAATTTAAGAAAAATGAAGATGGGTATGGTGTGGCACAAATCTGTAATCCCAGCACTGAAGGAGGCTGAGGCAAGAGAATGTCAAATTCAAATCTCACCATATATAATATATATATATATATATATATATATATATATATATATATATATATATATATATATATATATATATATATATAAAGGGCTGGAGAAATAGCTCAGTGATTGAACCCCTGGATTCAATCCTTAGTACCACTCCCCCTCCCCTGCAAAAATAAGTAGTATAAGGGGCCTGGGAGCCAGGCACAGTGGTGCACACCTGTAATCCCAGAACTGAGGGAGGCTGAGGCAAGAGGATCACTGGGAGTTTGAGGCCAGCCTGGAACACAGAACAAGACCTTGTCTCCAAACAAACAGAAAGATAGGCAAGGGACTAGGGTTTGGCTAGGGTCTGGGTATGGCTCATGGTAGAGAACTTGCTGGTCAGAAGACACTACAAGGCTTTCATTG
>PVKA01022256.1:0-37372 GCA_004027165.1 Ctenomys sociabilis
TTCAATCCTTGGTTCAAAAAAAAAAAAAGAATAATATATATATTCACCAAGTGGAAAATGGAGAGAACGATCTCATAGCACTGGAGTGAGGAGAAATGGAATGAGTTCTACTTATAACATTCTTGGTCTTGGGCCGGGGAGATGGCTCAGTGGAATAAGCGCTTCCCTGGCAAGAGCAAGGACCTGAATTCAATCCCCAATTCTGCCAAAAAAAGAAATTCTTGGTCTTGTAGTGCTTTAAACAGCTATCATAGATCCTCAGTGATTAATGCATCTTCTTAGATGTCCATGTTTCAGGTATAATTTATGCTTCTTTCAAGAACAGCGGAGTCACCTTTGTACAAATACGAGCTCACCAACTTCCTCCAAGCAACTTCCAGTGGATGTAAAATTCTCCACTTGTGCCGCTGAAAGTTCCTCCTTATGGAACTGTACTCTTCATTTATTTTCCCTCCTCATAGTGGGATTGCCTTCATTATCTGTCTTTTGTGTTATTATCATCTTTCATGACCCTCAGCAGGACTCCGAACACAGCCGATCCAGGCTTCTGAAGCTCCAAATCACTCGACAGCTGCAGTGTGTTCTATTTTCTGTACATCCCCTATGTGCCACACTGTCCATACCATTTCTGTGAATTCATTATCCTCACTCCAGTGCTATGCAATGATTATCTCCACTTTCCAAGCAGGGAAACTGAGGCATATCAAGGCTCAGCAACCTTCTGAGGTTCACGTGTGAATGTCGGTGGCAGAATTCTGCTCCAGCAATTTGACTGTGGTGAGGTTCTGATGGCCTCTTCCACACAGTGCTTTTCCAAGCCTCTTGCAATCTATAGACTAATGTAAACCTAAATGCTTAAAGCTGTTTGCACTGTGTGCCTCTTGCCCGTCCGTCCACATGCCTCAGCGCACATCAATGAGCTTCCAGCTCAAGCGCTTGCCTTTTTTCTTTTGCCTGAAGGCTTTAGCTACTCTCTGGAGCTTGCTTTGCTGCTCTGTGTGGCTCCCAAGGAGCATGTGTCAATACTTAATGCTCACGCTGAACCAGTGATCAAAGAGAGGGCCCATTCCTGTGGCATCCTCCCAGGCTTGCTTTGACGCTGGCTTCAGAGGGCCCAGGAGGATTGAGCAATGAAATGCTAGCATGCTCCATAATACGTCTTTAATCACCAGCCCCTTTTCTTATAAATCTTCTTCATTCTTCTTTGAGTGTTTTGGGGTCTCCTATAAAAATGCTAATTGTGCGTCCAACATTATTTCTGGAGGACTGCAAAGCCCATGGCACTGACCTCAGCGTCAGGATTCCTGTCCTTTCCGTAGGCAGTCTCTCACCTGCTCCAGCCTCCTGAGCGTCCATGCTCTGTCAATCCTTCATGCGCAGCATGGGGATAAGTTCCTCCATGTAGACTGGTCTTTCTTTCGTAATCCCCCTAAGAAGTCCTTGCTAATATTCTTCCTAAATTTACAGTTAGAATGTAGGGGCCTGGGAGATGGCTCAGTGGAATAAGTGCTTCCCTGGCAAGCGCAAGGGCCTGAGTTCATTCCCCAGTTCCACAAAAAATAAATTAATTAATTAACCAAACAATAAATAAATAAATAAAGTTAGAATGTAGCTTCCCACATTACAGAGGTTTGCCTGACTCTCAGAGAAATATAACAAACATTTGTCACTGTTGTAGTTTCTATTCATTCGTGACAGCAATTATCTGAGAATGTTTTAAGCAAGCTTGCATGTATTCTCCTATTAAAATATAGGCCCCTTGGTAATATAAAATGGATCACTCTGTCTTCTCCTCACAGTAGAAACTTGAACATGTCAAAGAGTCATAAAGCATTTGGGTATTTT
This sequence comes from Ctenomys sociabilis, assembly GCA_004027165.1. Taxonomy (NCBI): domain Eukaryota; kingdom Metazoa; phylum Chordata; class Mammalia; order Rodentia; family Ctenomyidae; genus Ctenomys; species Ctenomys sociabilis. The sequence goes on from PVKA01022256.1 coordinate 1,846, forward strand.
GAAAATTAATATTAAAAGGTAAACAATATTGAATTTTTCTTTATAAACAATTTTCTTTATAAATAGTTTATGGTTCATGAATTGCTGAAAAAATTTCTATATCTAGCTCTGTTATGATAAAAACCTTAAATGATCTACAGATTTTTACCCACATGTGACTAATATTACAAAGCGATTTGAGCCAACTATTTAAAAGTAACTATTAGTTTACATAAAAATTAAATAAATAAATCATATTATTAAGTGAAATAGTGAGACTATGATAAGACTATTTTGCTATTTTACCAATTTTATTATGAAACACTGAGTGAAAAGTAAAGAAAACAAGAAGTTCAGAATATACTTTAATAGCTAAGTACTGATTGTGTGGTATCAGAAAATTCTTCAGACAATTTGGCATAAGATTTTAATATTATAAGTTAAATATTATTTTAAAAAATGACTCAAAATTTTAAAATAATGAATCTTGATTATTTACTTGAATAAATGTCCTATGGAATTAAGTGCCATTTTGAATGGTTTCTTTCATAAACACAATTTCCATAAGGCTAGTCTAGACTTAAAGTCTTCATTTACACTGTCTAATTGCTCTAGATGTACATTCATATTATGCTAATTTTCTATTACTAGTTGATTTTCTCACAATCTCTAAGAATAAAGTCTCAGAAAAAGTTGTTGCAAAAAAGAGTCCCTTTCGTGCAGCGTATCCCTCAAGCAGCAGAAGAACTCCGGGCTTTTTCTTCTCTGTGATCCTAGCGTGTCACAGCAGATATTTTAAACCTGGATCTGAAAGCTGAGCTTCTTTCTTCGGCTGACTCCGCGTCACAGTCCTGCCGGAGCAGCGATTCGTGCGCCTGGCCTTTACATCCAACACTTTCTTTTTCTCACCTTCCATTTGTGAAGAGAATTTTAAAGACGCATTCAAGTCTAGAAATTCCAAATCATGGTACCCGAAGCCAGTGTGATTTAGCCAGGTTGTCGATGAAGGCGTGAAAGAAATACTATGCCCAACGCCGGCTTGTACTCAGCAAGAACATCGTTCCCTGGAGTGGCCGCGTAACACGGACACCTCATAGTGATTTGTGCCACCAAATGCCGTACCCGCCTGGCTATGAAAAGGAGACTGGCACACGGGGCAGGGACCCGCTGGCACAGAGCAGGGCGATCTCCTTCCTCTCTTGCGCGTCTGCGCGTGGGACGCGTCTGCCGCTCTCAAACCTCACACACGCAGCCCCTACTCTTCGACTTTCAGATCTCAACCGCACAACAATGCGTTAGTCAGCGTCCCCATTGAAAAGTAACTCATAACAACCAATACCATGCATCCGTTTCATAGTAACTCTCATAATTCCTATAAAAGAACCACACATTTACTTGTGTGCTTAGCACTGAGTTGTGAATTTCAATGAGAAGGAAAGAGGTTCCCAGCTGGTGCGTTCTCTATCAGCACACTCTGGGCTGGGGTTAATGAATGGTTTTCCTCTTGTTACCAATTTGGGTAGTCACCATGTTAATTCATACGGGGAAGCATCTCTTCTTGGATTTGCTGTTAGGATCCTGGTAATCCTTCTTGTGCCAGTCCAAGTGGGATTTTCTTTGTTTTTCTATTTATAATGCAGTCTCCACCTGAACATATTTCTTAGGTGTTTTTTACACTGATACACAAAAAAGAAAAACTTAACAAGCACCAAACTGACTCAAACTGAGTCCCTAAGAAAAAGATAAAACAAAACAAAGCTACACATTTCCAATCACACACATAGTACTCAAAAGATGCGTACAATGTAAATGAATAAATAAAGTAAAGAAAGACATCCTGCAGAGCCTTCAGGGGCCAGGGAAATGATTCAGTAGCATAAGTGCTTGCCTGGCAAGGGCCTGAGTTCAATCCCCAGTTCTGCAAAAAAAAAAAAAAAAAAAAAGCTTTCAATAGTGCCAATACTCATGTTACAAACAGCTTTTACCTTATACATTTTAACAGTGCATTGCTAGAGAACTCTTATGCAGTTTATCTACCACAAATCATCCAATCCAGAGTTTCGGATTCCATGTCTGGGGCTGGGAATATAGATTGGTAGCCCAGCATCTACCTGGCAAGTGCAAGGTCCTGAGTTCAATTTCCAGTTCCAAAAAGAAAAAAATAGAAAGAAATGCAATGTCTGGCTCCTAATTTCCAAGAATGCAATGATGAACTGTATGTGAACAACAGTATAACTCAAGGCAAACCACAGATACCTGAGTGAAAGTGACCGAAACTCTTTTGGCGATCAAAACAATGGAGTCATTCTTCATTCTGTGTGGAGAAATCAAGGAGTGCTTCAAGAAGGAAGTGGACTTAAATTGACTTGAAAGAGTCAGTTTAAAGGCAGACAAAGAAAGGAGCATGGCTGAAATAAAAAGTTGCAATTCCCACAGCACCTGGGCACTGGCCCACTCCTGTGAGGAAACCAGTGGTCACGTAGGCTGTGCAGGCTGGAGCCCATGGCTGGGATAGAGTGAGTGGTGAATTTGCTGACACCATGAGGTCATTAAACAAACAATGGGTGGGTTTTGAGGAGGAATAATACTTTTTCTGCCATTTTTGGATTTAGCACCTGGAAGCTGTGAATTAAGAAAAAGAGGCATTTCATTTTATCATTGAAAAAGAGGCATATCATTTTTATTACTTCTCTATGTATAGAAATTCATAGCAAAGAAGTTATACTCACATAAATGGTTAGATTGGAGATCATAAACCAACCCTTTTAACAACAAAAAGGGATTTGGGCATCAGGGATGATAAATTGTGGAAAGTGGCTAGGAATTACCCAGAGGAGATAATGGTTATTGGAGTAAGGCCTATTTGTTCAGACTTATTTCCATCTGGACTCTATCTACAACAATAAAGATGACTTCCTCTGCCACAGACATGGAGAGATCACAGAGAAATGTATGCTTTGATTTTCTGCAGTTAAGGAAAGGGCAGAGAATTTCTGCTTCTGTTAATTTTCAACTCAAAATAATCCTTTGAAAAAATAGCGTATGTTAGTTAGGGTGACTGTTGTGACCCCTTCATGGCCTTGGACACTTAATTATAGAGCTTAGAATTCAATCTGTGTCTACTAAGCAGCTCAGAAGTTCTAGCCAGAGTGAATGGTTTCTCTCATCCAACACATTTGTGATGTTAGCCACCTTCTGTAGAACTGTTCTTCATGACACAAACTTGGAAGAGCTGATCTTTCATGACTCATTTCAAATTTCCAAAAAATGTCTTTGAGACACTGAATTGTAACGTTTTTGTCTTTCCAATTAATCAGCAAACTTTGTAAACACATGTGCATTGCCCTTGGATAGATAGTAAAGGTAATATGGAGAGACTTATAATGAGAAGAGAATGAGAAAAAAATGGGCCTTTACATGGCAAATGGCTGCGTGTTGGTGTGCCTTTTTGTGTTTCTGGAGGCTCTGTTCAGAGAAATGAGATGAAATGAAGCTTGACTTGAGAATTGCCATTGATCTGCAACATTACTTTCTGAGGCCTATCGTCAAGTCCATGTTTCTCTTTTACCATTTCTAAGAGTTACAAAAGGAATTTTATCTTTGTCAGTTCCTTGAACAATTACGATAGCTTTTATAATTACAACCTGAGATCATACTGGCCTCTTTGCAGAGGAGATGAGATGAAGTACCTTGACATCAGTTGCAGAAGCATAGCGCACTGCCATGGGGAGTGTTCAGATTGCCGCAGCGCCATCTGGATGGCTCTTGGGCTCTTTGTTAAGAAGTCCTTCTGCATGGATTAGTGTCCTCATCACGCATTTATTCACAGTGAAGAGTCAGTGGGAGAAAACAATGCAACAGGAACTTGCCGCCTCTCCTTATCTGTCAGCAAACATCAATGTCTCTTTCTTCAGTGCATCCTGGAGAGATTCTCAAACCTAATCTTGAAATGGTAAATTTCCAGCTCTGAAAGCATGTTTATGCACAGCATACATTCGCTCTTTTGATGAACGCACTTGCCAACCATGTTGGGGAAAAAGGCATAGTTTAGCATAAAAGCAAAGAAACAATAGTTCTATCAACAAATAAAAGATTGTCTGAAGTGAATAGTATTAATCAGAAGGTGCATCTACAAAGCAGAACTCAATTAAAAGAAACCAAGCAGCTTTGGTGAATATAAAGTGGCATCCTTTTCAGATCTGAGCTCCCAATCTAGTACCCTTAACTGTTTATTTGCATTTTAATTGCTTGAAAAACAGTAGGATATTAGTGAAATTCCTCAGAAGGCAAATAGTGAAAAGACTTCATTTAAAGGCTGTCGTTAGTGATTCTCCTGCTCTGCCACACACTTCCTTTAATAAGTTGCTTTTAGAAGGCTGTCTTAGTTTGTAATTCTGTGGCATGTTGCAGTGCTATTAAAAGTTGTATTTACCACGGCTTTAGGAGGTTTGAGAGGAAAACTGTGGCCTTCTTTTTGCGTAATGGTCCACAGAATTATAGGTATATAACCAAACGTGGAAATAGAGTTCATACCACCATAAATTAGCAATTGTTTTATGTCTGGTATCTGTCTATTTTGACAATTTATATCGCACCAAAAATGAAAATGTTTTCTTTACTGTGGTTGAAAAGAATTCCACTTGCAGCATCCAAACTACAAGGCTCTTTTCTAGGCAAGAAACTTACAAACAAAGCACCCAGTAATGTTTTAGTCCCTCTGAAAGGAGGAATTATATGTGTATGCTAAGACTGATCTCACACACACAAACACTCACACACACATTGAGTCTATGTGTTGGATTGTCAAAAGTATCAACCATTAGGATGGCTAAGATCTGGAAAAACTTTACTTCTATGAAAATTAATATGGTGCGTAGGCAAAAATACTGTGGAAAATGCAACATTTGCACATTATTAGTATCATACAATCCAAATTAGATAAGAGAGTCACATTTGTGAAAAAAGTAATTATTTCAGAAAGTCAAGTGTGAAGTAGATCAGGTGTGAAAATTCTATTGTTCTAATAGATTTTCTTATAGAGTGTCCCATTGCCCCACTTATTTCTGAGATATTATCAGATGGTGATAATGAATAATTTATAGACATTTTTCCTTCTCTTTTGATAGGAGAAGACAGATATCATGTGTACTAAGGGCTTGGGGCAGCAGTGATGCTGATTGGTCCTGTGTATGGTTCTTGCCAGGGCTTATAGGTCACATGTGTGCATTTGGCTTCCTATGTTCACATTTATTTGTCCATATGGAGTTGTCTACCAATGTCAATATCCAGTGAAAGCTTAGGAAGATTAAAAATCATAATTCAATAACACTGATAAAGAGCAAAGTAATTAGTTTTGTTCTACTACTGTGCCTTACTTACTCAAAATACCATTGTTCCTATAGTGAAATGCTATGAACAGCTCATGAGAAATAGCAGCTAATATCTTGTGTGCTAGCTTTGGGGGGAAGGCTGTGTACTCTTCTACATTAACTAATTTTGTCTTCATGACTATGAGGTCATGTGGGCCCTATAGTTTACTCATGGGAAATGGGAAGCACAGACTAGCCACATTCTTTTTTCAAATGAATAGGACAAGTTAATTGGTAGAGCAGGACTTAAATATAGGCAAAGCATGTCAAGTTCTTTCTTTCAGTTACCATTTTAGGTTGAATTCTAGAGGAAAAATATTTGAAGGATGAAATGTTTTGGAGAAATTAGCTAAGTTAGTAAAGTATAATTCAGTTTGAACTGAAAAATGTGCATCATTTATTTGTGCGACTTTTTTTTTTTTAGTGCAGGGTCTACAGAGTCTACAGGGTCTCACTACACAGATTGGACTTGTAGTGATTCTCCTGTTTTCTACTTCCCAAGAGCTGGGATTACAGGTGTGGGCCACCATGCCCAGTCTTAATCTCCATCTCAGTGTGCCCTGGGGTTGGGGCCAGCACAGCAGGATGGGAATCCAACCTCTGACCCCTGTGTCTGTCTAAGCAGGCTCTTTAATCCACTTAGCTATCTAGCCAGCCTTATTTGTGTGATTTTACATTGTTCATTTATTTTTTATTTTTGTGTTTTACTGTTAATTCCCAATAAGTCAGTAGGCCCCTTGAAAGTAAAAGCCATGTTCTCTAGGAGCATTTATTTGGAGTGCTTCCAAGTTGTGAGCAGTAAGTTCTTGAGAAGTAATCTATTGTTTGATTACAAATCAATGCATTTGAACTTGTTCTCCCTTACTGTATCTGCATTTTTTCTTGGTCTCCAGTGTTGAGGGCATGGAGGGTTTAGACTTTTAAGCCTCACTGCTGGGACTGTAAAATCCCACTTATTATCTTTGGCAACACAGTTCAGCAGGAAATTTCTGCTGATAGGGAGACATGGATGCCTGCCCAAATCTTGCCTGAAGTGTAATGAAAAGCTGGGTTTTCATAGGATACTGGATTGCTAGCACATGTTCCCACCTGGGACCTTCTCTGCTGTATCCCTCAGGGTCTGGCCCTGCAGCTGTGTGCTCCAGACTTCCTAAGACCGGCACTGGGCCGTTCTTGCTTCTGTGTCACACATGCACACAGAGGACTGAAAAGTGGGAGGAGGAGCGGGCCTGGAGACTGAGAAACACTCCCTGAAAGTGAACCTTACTGTGGTTACATTTTCTGCAGTCCGGGATATGTTAACAATGATTTCTGTATACCAGAAACCCTGAGAGTGGACTGGATGCCTTCTGTTTATTTCTGGGTCACTTCTCCAGCCCTGCTTGGGTTTTGTTTCTTTTGTCGCATGTGTTGCTAAGTCCTACCTTCATACTTTGTTGTTAAATTACTTATGCTGGTCTTATTTTCCATATTGGATTTTGATGGAAGAGATAGATTCGCAGTGCATGGCAGCTGAGCAAACTCTGACATGCACACGTGGTTGTAGGATCACCCCTGATAGTCTTTATTCTCTACTTCGTTTAGTCACTGTTTGTGTCAGCAGCAAAGCTCCAGGGGTCTGTAAGGAGATGTGTGTTTACATCTGTGTGACCTCCTTCCCCTATTGCTTACCTCACTGTTTTGCCACCAATAGCAATATGTTCTAAGAAGAAAACGATTAAAAGCACAGGAGAGCTATGTAGTTTCTACTGGTTTACCACAAGTATATTTTTGTTGACTAAAGAAAGAACAATAAGAAATATGGCTTCAGTGGAGTTACTTCTGCCAAAAATTGTCTCTCAGCGGGCTGGCTCTGTCTGTGTGCGTCCTTCTGGACTGGCAGCCGCTGAAAACTGCAGGGCGGCTCCTCACCTGTTTGCGCACTAACAGGCAGCCGGGGGGCTCCGCGTCCCAACAGCGGGGATTCCAGGGCAGCAGCCTGAGCGGCCATCGCCACTGCGCTCTGACTGAAGTGCCCGGTGTTCATCTGCCCTGTACTTAATTGCATTTCCACTCATCCTCAGCAGGTGACCATGGAGCCGCACAATATTTACTCCAATAAACACTGTGATTGAAAAATTCCAGTACAGAGGCTCTAGTTTTCCAACTTAAGGAACATGCACGGCATTACGTCTCTTCCTTGATTCGCTTAGCAATTTCCACGGGAGTAGACAGCGAAGGGTAAAGTGCTAAAGTGTGGTCTAAGTACCTTCGCCATCACTGACCTTACTCTTTCTTTGTTTCTTAGAAATAGTCTTAAACTAATGGCCAAAAATGACTGCAAGCCCTGATTCTACACAGCATTCTAGTTGTTGCCAGGTATAGACAGCTGGCATGCCACATCTCTCCTCCTCCCAAATATTTCACGTCCTAGCTGGGGGAGCATCAACATAATCGAGATAAGTATGCGCTCAGTTATATAGTTCTATTAAAGTCATTAGAAAGGAAAAATTCAGTCTGAATTTGAACAACACAAAGTGACAAATATTCATTAAGTTCTTTTTGCATCACACTTCCTGACATTCACAAAGTTTGACAACAAAAGTTGCACTTGAATCAGGCATGAATAGGCCACAGAGGACTGGGCAGAGGCAGGCGATGGGCATCAGAGGGCAGGCCCAGCCGACAGCACCAGCTGCTTCCCCTGGGGAGTGGGCCTTGCTGTTCCCTGTAAGGTAGCAGCACTATCTCAGTTTTTATTGTCATTTTTCAAAATGCTGTTAATATTCTAAAAGTTTAATTTGGACATAAAAAAGACAGATACAAAATTAATCCTTTTAAGAAATGGGTAATATAAAGCTCTTCTGGCTAAATAATTTGGTAAGATATATTTCTTCTTTTTATTCAATAATTTATGAGTTTGGACTCAGCCATGCCTATTCTACAATTTGGGTTGTGGTACAACAATATAGTACTTACTTTGACTCTTTTTTTTTTTTTAATTCCTTTATTTATTACAGTGTCTCGCTATACATCACGGATTCTTTTTTTTATTTTTTATTTTTTTATTTTTTATTATTATTATTTTTTTTTACTTTGACTCTTGAGTCAGTCTAGCTTGATTTTTATCAGAGTTTCAAGTTGGATCTTGTGTCTCTTTGGGATCACTCTTTTCCTTTTTGAGCATTTCTTCTTTCGGGATGCCATCACATGTTCCGTGCTGAACTCACGTTTTCCTTGTCTTAACCTTAGATCCAGCCACTTTGCCCATATCCATGTCTGAATTTAGTGGAGATCGGTTTTCCTGACCAAGGTCTGGGTGCTAAGAGTGTGTAGTACCCTGGTCCTCAATGCTTCATGCTTCTCCTTCATGGTATCTGAGGAGTCTAGGCCTTTCCCCCGTTGGGTGCCTCACTGGCTGTGAATTCTAGCAGACTTTGATCCAAGACAGGCCTTGGAAGTGACCAAAGAGTAGTTTAAGGCAGTGAAATTTGTTACCAGATATGTTAAAATATCTAACCGGCACCTGAGCTTGTAAACACTAGCTCCATACCTAAGTGGAGATTCTTAAGCACTTACCCAAGCTTCATTGCTGGACTATTTCATTATGAACATAACTGGGTAGAATATTTTTCTCATTGTCTAGTTCAAGATATATGCAAGTTCTTGGGGCTGGGGAGATAGCTCATCAATCTAAAACAACTGCTTAAGCAAGCTTAGCCAAGTGCGCAGGGATGGAGTGGTTTAGTGCCTGGTACCATAGGCCACACCAGCCCTGCCCCCAGGGTGGGCTGAGCAGGCCACAAAAAATGTAAGTTCTCCTCATAGTTTGGACTTAGTGACATTTAATGCCTCTTTCGGGAATCTCATTTCACAAGGACTTGGAATGGTTTGAGGTCATTTATTTCAAGAGCTCTCTTACCACAACTTTTGGAAGGGCTCTAGTCACATACTTGGCAAAGCAAAGCAGTCTGCCTGTCCCCTTGGCACTTGAGTTGCTTCTTAGGTCTTGTAGCAGATGCAATAGAGAACATATTTATGAACACTAACCAATGCATCTCCACACACCAGTAAATGTTTCTGTTTCTCTCTGCATCCATATTAAGCTAGACGTAAGGCCATAGTCAGGTCTCCAACTCTAATTCAGTAGCACAGCATTTGTTCTCACCTTATTTTCTTGTTTACACAAAACTTTCTTGGCTAGTAGTGAGAAACCTGGCTCTCTCCATCTGCCATACACATACTTATTCCTTCATCTTCCAAACACGTGTATAATGGTTTTGCAACTGTTCACTTCCACTGCTGCTGCTGGAAGCAACAGTATTGTCTGGTGTCTGGAGAATAGTGTTTACAAGTCCTTTCCTTTTTTGTTTTATGGAACTGGGGATTGAACTCAGGCCCTTGTGCATGCCAGGCAAGCGCCTCTTCTACTGAGCCATCTCCCTGGCCCCAACATGTCATTTCCTTTGGTGTGTTGACTTATATTTTGCAGTCAACACAACTTTTCCAAAGTCCCTTGCCCCACCTCCTATTATTTACTAGTTTGTTTACAGCAAGGTTTGCTATGCGAAATGCAATTTCATGGGTTAGAAGGAGCTGCCTATAGCTGCAGCCGCCTGGAAACATTTCTTTCACCCTAAAATTTCTCCTGTGTGGCTTATGCCAATCTAAAATTTCACATCTCCCTCTTTACCATCTATACAAAGATCAGCTTTTTATTGTGAGATATAGTATTCCTCATGATCTACTGCCACTAGTTCATTCTTGTCTGGTTTCTGTCACATGGAATGACTCATGTCCTTAAATAAGGATGGTAGTCATTCTTTCTCAGCTTTCAGAACCTGCAACACCACTTGCATTCTCGCATTTTCCCTGAGTTACTTTCAGCACATGTTTTCCTCCCTAACTTGGAAATGGGTTCCCCTGTGGCAGATGCCAGCACAGCTCTCGGTGTCTATAGTAAGCTGCTGTTCATGGAGAGCTAGGTGACAAAGGACGCAGGTGAAGTTGTGGACTTCATTTGGACGTGGGTGGTGGGGTTGAGAAAGGCAGACGCGATGTTAGCATTCCCATGTCTGAGGTGCACGCATGCTCTGAAGATGCAAGGTGTCAATCGGAGTCGGACAAGGCTAAGTGCAGCGGAGTGGCCACGGAGCACCTTTAAGCATTCTGCTTTGGCTTTTTACTCTGTGAGACATAGAGAAAAGGAAAGCTTAAGCACTTTCCCTCCCCTCTCCACAATGTGTTGGTGTCTCTCACAGCTGCAATAGCCTGAGAGAAGAAAAGTCATATGGACTACATTGGGGCTTGATAATAGGTTTTCATTCAAACTATATTAAGTTCTTTGTCAGATAGCACAGCTGACTAAAGTGCCTGCTTAGCCAGATGCAGGGATCTGGGTTTGATCCCCCATGGGTCGTGCCAGTCCCAATCCTGGGGCATGCTGAGATGGCCACTGAGACTGGGTATGGTGGTGCACACCTATAATCCCAGCGTTTGGGAGGCTGAAAACAGGAGGATCACTATAAGTCTAACCTGTATAGTAAGACCATATAGACCCTGTACTAAATATGTAAAAATAAATGAATAGTAAAATATTTTTTCTGGGGACATTTTGTTCTGGATATAAGACCTGGACAAAAGAACATTTTGATTCTTGACTTTGATGGAATTAAATTTTCCAGATTAAGAAAAAGCAACTGAGCCAATAAAAATTAGTCCATTTTTCATGCCTTATCTAAGGAGGAAACTAGACAATGAAATAAACAAAAATCCCCAGACTGCACTGAAACAAGCTCAGAGCCAGTGACAAGCAGGTGGGGCATGTGCAGACTGCAGCAGCTGTCACGGACCCGGGTCTCAGCCGCTGGGGATGATTCCTCAAGCCAGGTCTAGCGCTCTGAGTAACTCTCCTGCCCATCCTGTCCTTGCTGGCTCCAGACATGGAGCCCAGGGCACAGAGATCTCTCGCAGGAAATTGTTGTCTGGTGGCTACGATTCACACCATGCCATGCTCACAAGCATTACAGCCTTCAAATTGGTAGAACCGAAGAACTAAATCTGTGCATTGACACGCTCCTCACAGTGGCGAGTGTGGAGACACCACATACGTCCAAGGTAAAACCAAGACATAAACCCAGTGATTTTAAGCTGGGGCAGTGTAGGCTGGGGATATCAGAAATGTTTCACACAAGTCAAAGTGTTAACAATATGACATACTTAATAAAAACTGTTATCTTAATTCAGTTTACCAATGTAGCTAATAATGTTTCTGTGTGAATTTATCTATTATTATCTGCCACTGTAAGCAGAGTTTAAAAAATATTTATTAGTATGCATTTGTGGTCCATAGTACTTCTATTCCTTGTGAGATACTAGTACACACATCCTGGTGATTTTTTCCTTTCCCTCCGCTCTCCACAAATCGGATTTCTGTTGAATCCTTGAAAGCAACTGATTGTGGTGGTGATGAGGGGTAGTTTTCTGGGGTGTAGAGAAACTGCAGAGAGATAAGCCTGCACAGGTGGGGCCCGCGCACCGTCAGCGTGGGGCCGGTGCCCACACCACCGTAGGTCAGAAGCTGGTGGGAACCGGAGGAGCAGGCAGTCAGACACGTAGTTTGTTATTTTTTATTTTTTAGTGCATTTGGTTGCTGTAGGTCTCACTACACAACTCAGATTCGTGACGATTCTCCTCCTTTCAGCCTCCCCAGGGCTAGAATTATAGACGAGCACCACCATGCCTGGACTCTGGCGGGCTCAGCCCTCCCTGGGGGTGGGACTGGCATGGCATGTGGTACTGTGCTTGCTTAAGCTTGCCTAAGCAGGCCTTTTAGTCCACCAAGCTATCTTACCAGTCCTCCAAAATATCATTTAAAAGGTGAAGGAAGTACAAACATCCAAATGCACCTGGGTGAGTAAACCTGAAAAGGAGTACTTTCCATTAAAGAAAAGCAATGTACATGTTTATTATACAGTGCACTAAGCAATGAGTAAGATGATTTCTGAAGAATTTCCTCCTTACTGACTTCTAAGTTTTAGAAGTTTATCCTCATGGTGGTTTTAATTTTCTTGCTTCTTTTGTGTACTGACTGGGCCTTGGTGTCACAGGTTCTGGATTATATTAACCCAGTAAAAACAAACCTGTTCTAAAAGCAATGTGAGGGGCCAGGGAGATGGCTCAGTACAATAAGCGCTTGCCTGGGAAGCACAAGGGCCTGAGTTAATCCTCGGTTCCGCCAAAAAAATAAAAGCAAGGTGAGAGTACCTTTGTCAGCCACAGAAGCCTGCATTTTTGCTCTCTGTTCTCTGTATCTTCTCAGCAGCCAACGTGCAGGATGTTCGTGCCTTCAGGACTGCTTGCCTCAGAACCGAAGGCTTCCGCAAGTCTATGGTTTCCAGGAAGGTGTTGCTGCTCCTAGCAGTCTCTGTGAACAGCTTAATTGTTCTTCGAGCTGGCAGCTTCACTCCGTTGTGATTTTATGGGGCAATAAATGCTTCCTATGAGCTAGATTTACCCAGCACATTTAGATGGACTATTTATTAGTAAGCACATAATATATGGGAGAATAGAAAACACAAATGTATCTATCCCAAGATGTAAAATGAAAATGATTTTAAAAAACTCACTGCGGCATTTCCCTTTTAATAGCTACGTTCATTAAATTATTTCCCAGCCCCTCACATGTGGGAGGATTCTACATGTTGTGTGTCAAGGTGTGTGTGTGTGCGCATGCGTACGTGCGTGCGTGCATGCGTGCGTGCGTGTGTGTGTGTGTTGTGGGTACTAAAAGCCTGGTAAATATAATTATGAATACATCAAAGGCAATTAAGCTACATGATTTTGATTAGGTATATTGTCAAACTGTAGTAACCACTGGAAGTGTGGGGGAAGTCCTCCTGTTGCTCAAGGTTTAATCTACTGTGCCGCTTTAGTCCTTTCTCTGAAGCTGACAAGTCACTTTGAATAAGGCATTATATTTCGTCACATGAAACTCCATTCTTTTGATACCCAGTGCACTGCAGCTACCGCTGCCCTCAGTGCACAAGGCTGGCAGGCATGTGCGCACTAAGTCTTCTCATCATTTTCATAAACGCAGAGCACAGCCCCTTGGAGCCAGGCCCTCCTGTGGCTCCAGTTCCTTGACACCGCTCAAGACCAGGTAACCGTCCCGGTGGGTCTGGAATCCCAGCTAAGCCACAACAGCAGATGTCCTGGCCCAGGCCACCGCATAGTCCACAGGTGGAAGAGCGTGTAACTGATTTCCTGGCTTGGAACAGACGCCTGCCGCCTCTGGGTATCTGGATAGGCGGAGGTCAGAGAGCAGAGAGGGGCCTAAACCCACACGAAGCTCCATCTCTGCAGGGTCGCCCCTTGGCTTCCCCGCTCACTGGCCCGCTGATGCTGCAGTCAGCTGCTGTGCACCCGACGAAGCCCTGGTGTCTCACTGACCAGATAGCCTCCGCGTGAAAACCCTGGCTTGCCGGCTCGGTGCGTCCGCGCCCTACCACCCTCGGGCCTTGGCTTTGCGCCCGGTGACCTTCGGCTCTTCCCATGCACAGCGCGCGCTCGCCCCCCCACCATCCCCATCCCGCTCCCCTTGCTGAGTTCCCAAGCACGTTTGGTGCAGCGCAGCACCCACATGCTCACCCGCACCCTGGCTGCTTCCCGTCCCTGCTCTCTGCCTGCACCCACTCAGCGCCTGTCCTGCGAGTTCCTCTTGCCCATCTCTGACTGCCCAAGGGCCTTCACCTGCCTCCCTGCACAGCCTGTTGCTGTATCCTTACCGTGCTTGGCTTCCGGTCACGATCTGCTTCATGACGACCGTTACTGCATGCCCTCTTCCCTGGCTCTGCCTTCCCGGTGCAACTCTCTCCCGCCTACAGCAAGCTGCTGGGCTGGGTTGGAGGCTCCTGAACTCAGCCTTTTCAGGAAGACCTGCATAGGGGCTGTCCCCTCTGCACTTGGCCCCCTCCACGTTCTCCACAGGTCTCCACAGAGCTGTGCGAGCGACCCCCAAACAGCCGATGCTCAAATTGACCCTCAGACTGACTTTTGTGTTCTTTTCTGTACCGTAGGCAACACTTCTGCACTCCTCATTTTATCCAGAGCAAAGCGCCCAGAGGGTCAGCGTTCTGCAGTGCGGGGTCAGGAGGTCTCTGCGGCGGCTCTCACCTGGAAGCTGTGCAGCACGGGGGGCACGGAGAGTGGGAAGACATCGTGTGCTTTCTGGAGCCACCGCACCGCTTGCAGGATCCGAGACAGGACTCGCCCGAGATGATTTTCCCGCCCCGAGCTAGGGCACATTTTCAAGGAGGAAGGGGGTACGCCTATGAATGAGCGAGAGAGGAAGGCTGGGCAGAAGAATGTGGTCTTCCAATCATGCAATAAATCCTCTTTATTTTTCAGATAAATTGATAATGATTTGTCCAATATCTCATTTGGTTTCTGAAAGTAGCTCTAAATCAGAAGAAATTGTTTTTCTCCCCCTAAACTCAGTAAAAGAAAACAAACAAACAAACCAAAACCAAAACCAAAACAAAAAACTGGAAACGTGAGCCAGTGTGCACAGGAAGTCGGGCCTTTCGGTAGCCGGTGATCTCGTGAGCATGTCATTTCAACGACTGGGGTCCAAGGGCCCCAGCCCCAGCGTCTGTGTCACCGGCAAAGCTGCTGCCTGCATTCCCACATGAATGACTCAGACTTCACCAAGAAAAGCCCCCGAGGTGGCCTGCCTCTTACGGTGAACGTCGCTTGGCGGAAATAGAAGACAAAAAGAATCTGAGCACACTGAACGTCTGAGGAACGGAGACAAACCTGGAGCTTCACAGCAGGGCTTGTATCTGATGCGGCCTTGGAACAAGTACTGAGTTAAAAGTCAAACGCAATAATTTTCAGATATACAATCTTCAACAGTTTATTCAATTTTCTCAGTATTAAATTATGTCTTGTGGACTGACAGCTGGTGGTCAACTTGTAATGATACAGGCGAATGAGACCCCCAACCCGAAAGATCCCTGAGATAAGTTCGTATTCTCTAAACCCAGAGAAAGAATTCAGGAACAGCGGAGATAAGTGCGGAATATGTACTCACGCAGCATGGGGCTGGGTGTGGGAGGCCCACGAGAATCACTACCTACTGCACAAGAGTCAGAACAGGAGAAGAAGAGGTGCTGCTCCTTCCCCAGAGGACCTGGAGGGAAGTCGGCTCTTGTCATCATTGAGGAGCTGGGGACATCGCTATTGCTGAGGATGGCTGTGTTCACTTTGGGGGCGCTCTGGTCCTTATCCTGAGTGCTGCTTCCTGCTCTACTGCAATCCCTCAGCCCCCTAGCACAGATCCTCATCAGGCTGGCACAGACTTTCTATCTTCCACCACTGACCTCTGGGCCTCCCTGTGAGGATCTGTGAATCAGGCCGGCATGAGGCGTTTTGGGCTCTAACCTCCAGCTGGAGCTTCTAGGGAGCGTTGTTATGGGCTCTAGGTCTGCACGACATTGCCGTGGGACCCAGGCACTCAGCTGGATTCTTTGGTCTTTAGTGTGTGGACAAATTTCGTGTTCTGTCTTTATATGACTCTTGGGGTGACTATTATAAATAATCTTACAAATTACGCGTCCTATGTTGAACTTTTCCCCTTGCAATCACCCAAACTACAACAGATCTGTTACATGGAATAGTATTACTATGATAAATGAGCTTGGATACAAAGCAAGACCTTTCCAAAACTGAAACAATTAGGATTTTATCTGACCAGCCCCTTTGGGCTTGTTAGTTAGTACCTCTTACATGAAGCCTATACATGAATGTGGGATTTATGCAGTAATGATTCCTAGCACCTTGTGGATGGTTTATACTTCCAAAGTTTTCTGCTAAATTGGCTCAGAGATATCACCTTACAACCCCAGGGAAAGCAGGTAGTATTAACCCAACACACAGAGGAGGAATTTGAACCTTAGCAAATTTGGGTGGTTTTCACTATGCTATTCAGTTTGCTCATGGTAGAATTGTGTTCTTCTAAAAAGTAAAATACCTCAAAGAATCATGTACCAAAATCACACCTAATGGCTTTCAGGGAAAAACATCTTTGCAAATGCTATATTTTCAGTTCAAGGGCAACTCAACCTCAGTTATTTTCAAGCAAGTAGGCAATTTGCACTTTTTTCTGAGGGTCAGTCAGGCACAGAAAAGAACTCAATTTCCAAAAGTACCTGTGTCATTTACTATGTGAAGTTTGAAAGATCTTCAGATAAGTAAAACCCATTTATGTGTCAGTTTGAAGCACAACATAAACACACGGTACCCAGGTAGATGGCACCTCTACGTTTGGGCTAAGCTTTCTCTCCTTGGCCTTCTCTGGCCGCAGGAGCTGAACGATTCCATCACTCCAACTTTCCATGCTCTCTGTGCTATTGCAGCTTCCAGGTACAGCTGTGCTCACTGCAGACCAGAGGATCACGGTCTTGGAAATGACGGAAGACCTTTTGTTTTAGTCTGCATGTCACTTCCATAAGGAAACATTGATACATCTCCTCAGAGGGCAGCTAGGCTCCCTGCTGCTGTGCTCACATAGCACCAGTTGTAATCATTTAATGTTAACTTAAAGACATTTCTTAGTGGGAGAAGGGGACATTGTTCAGCTGATAAGCATGTGCCTGGCAAGTGCAAGGTCCTGAGCTCAATCCCTGGTACAAGAAAAAAAATCCTAATGTTTTCTTCCTATACTGGTCAGCTTTTCTTTAATTAATGCAAAATATCCAACACCTCACACTTAATCCTGTGGCCAAGCAAAGCAAGTTAAGAAAATGGTAAAAAATATCAGAGAAGTGGAAGGGTTTAAGAGGCAAAAAAAAAGAAAAAAAATGTACTAGTTTGGTTTCCATTTTCAGTAGACCATAAAGGGATTCCCCCAGTATATCACTGTAGATTAGGAGTAAAACTATGACCGGCAGACAGTAATCCAAGTGGTTGAATGATAGCTGTCACCCATACCCATGGGAAGCTCTGGGAAAGAAATCAAAGAGGAAATGTCCAATATGGACAAATTGAAATTTCATGTTATAAGAATCCTAAGACAGTAGGCTTGGCTCTAGGGCCATTGAATAAGGAGGTGGAATCGTGCGTTGCACCACTGAAGGAGGTGCTGTTCATGTACTTGCAGTAACTTATCCTGGTCAGCTTTAGATGTCCTCTTGTTTGAATTATAATAATAAGCCCTTATTATCTGAGCTGAGCACATTCTCTTCTTGGACAAAATTGGAGCTCTTTAGTAGAAGAAGAAGAAAGAGTAGATACCAAGTAGGCAACCAACAGTGCCTGACTCATGCAGGATGACACCTCAATCAAGGCGTGAAGCTTCTGCTTTCTTGCAAAAACTGACTTCTGAATTCTCTGGACATATTTCTTCACTAAGTTAAAGGTAAGCTTGGGATTGTCATTTAACCAACATGCAACTTTGAAGTTGCATGTTTATTTTTAAAGTGCTAAAGAGCGAACAAAGCAATCTGGGTGTAGAGCTGAAAAAAGAGAAAACAAAATAAAGATACTCTACCAGCATATGGTGATGGAACTGGATCATAAAATTTCAAAAGTTGGAGAATCAGTGGTTAGAATAAAAGAATAGTAACATTTAATTTTGAAAATAGTAGGAGAGCTACAGAGGTGTGGGTGGGGAAGGAGCATGCATTAGATGCTGGCTCAGTAATTATTACGTATAATATTAGACTACTTTATTACAACAGAACCTGCAGAGACTGGATTCACCGAATAACAACATCTAATTATATCAACAGGAATATCACTATGTTTTATAGAGTGGGCCTTTTCCATCTGAAAGTTTTTGTGCCACACTTGCACTTGGCAATCCCTTTAAGTGGTGCATGCAAACGCTTTCTTTAGAGTCCTAAGAGCTACTGTGGCACCCAAAGGGAGAGGGTTGAAAGTCTTCTATTTTATTTGAATGATTTGGTCCTTCAGATTTTTCCAGAAAGAATCTCCAGTATAAACAACAAGATCAGCTCTTTCAGATGAAATAATGATTTCAACTAACCAACATTTCTCTAATAAATTCCTTCTTTTGAGTGAAATTATTCCAGGTGAATTATGTACTTTTGGGTACTTCATGATGCAACGAGAAAAATCCAAATTAAAAGGGTTTAATTTGGAAACATCTGTACCTGCATAACTCTTTTTGCATTTACTTTTCTTCTGGTCCTTTTATACATTTGCCTGGGCAATCTGCTTGACTTCTTACCTCAGGAGTACAACCTTGCTGCTTATTTAAACTAAGGTAAATTATTCACCATTTCCAACATTTCCATTTTTCTTGTCTGTCTTATTGAAATAAGTTTTTGGAGCTAAGAAGGTAGCCCAGTGGTGTAAGTTCCTTCTTGGCAAGCAAAGGTCTTGAATTTGATTCCTAGCACCAAAAAATTGTTGGAAAGGATTCATGACTGGAGAATTCATTACAAGTAAACCATAGCTCAGAGCCTGGCACCCAACAGACTCCCAGGAAAGGTGGATTCCCACCTAGTCCCTGGCCTCAGGCTCTGCTCTCTTCCTTCTTTTTCATGTATGCAGCTGTCTCATTATTTCCCTTAGATTCCTCTCTTCCTTCCACCTCTCTGCCAGGGCTCACCCAGTGGGATCCTGAGCGCTATTGTAAAATTCAACCACCACCTGCAGTTTGAATTTGAAAGAACAATTAAGTCCCTAGAATAATCTCACATGGGAATCCGGGAAATGGAATTTCCAGACTTTCAGGAATTCATTAAGACCAATCCATCAGGAAATCCCATGCTGGCAAGCAGTTAAAGGATTCTCAGGCAGGTTTTGGGTGTTGTGATTCTTCTGGCTGGGTCAGCATTGACCACACTGTGGTGCAAATGCAGAGAAAAGGACATATTCTGGATGAAGAAAGGCCTGTGGCTAACCTACACTGGAAATATGCATTTGCCATCGCAAAGTGTAGAAAACATTTAGGATAAAATTACTTAACAGCTCCTCCAAAGGGTTACAGCATCTGAAGCCAGGCTGTACAACTCATTTGATCTCAGCAGGACAAGCTTTTTGGAAATTAAACTTCTGTTCACCCATTGCTCTTCTCTTCTAGTCTCATTGACTAATTGCTTAAGCATCTCAAGTGTGCACAAACACACACACACACACACACACACACACACACACACACACACACACCCTGAATGCTTGCCCGTCCCTTCACTATACCAGAAATTTCCCATTATTGGACCGAATTCCCTATGTAACCTTTGCCTCTTTAATCAATGAAACAATATCCTTCATGTAATCAGTAAACAATTATCAAGCACTTTTGGTGCTTCAGGCATTGTGACAGGTAATACAAATAAAATGGTAAGAAAAATAGACCTTCCCTGCCACTCTGAACCTTATTACTTCGTAACATGTGTAAGTATTAAACAATTACACAAAGGTAATGATTATCTTGTCCTTCTAGCACATTTCTAGGTAAATCCTCTCTCCATGTCTACCATTTTCTGGTCACAGCCTCTGTTCCTTAGTGGAATGACAGGATCCTGAGCTGGGGTTACTGCAGGACTCAGTTTCCCTTGCTACAGGGATGGGTCTAGGTTGGGAAATGTGAACTGAACTGGTCCACAGATGTCCTTCCTCTGCGTTTTTCTATCTGGAGTGAGAAAGAGCTTAGAAACTTCTACCCATTTGTTATGGTTTGTGTCTAGTTTTTACCCCCAAAGCCTCATGCAGTCATGAGGTGGTGACTTCTAGAGTTTGAGATTAACTCATGATTCCCTGGGATTAAGGGTTTTAGTACTGCTGGGATATGGGTGTGTGTATTTCCCCTGCATGGTGCAGAGAGCCTGGATGTAACATAGGAGAGACAGACTCTCTGTTGCTGTTACTGCTGATGCTCCTCCTCTTGCTCCTTGCCTCCGCCATGAAAGGCTGCTCTCTGCCATGCGCCCCCTGCCTTGGAGTCAGCTGCATATGGGCTGAAACCTCCAGTAACTGTGAGCTAAATAAACCTTTCCTTCCTTCATTTTGGGGGTTGGGTATTTGTCCCAGCAACAAGAGAAGAGTAACTGAGACCGAATTATGATTTCATCAGAGAAAGTTCATTTGAAAAAAGAACGAAAAGCTAAACCAAGGATGTGCAAATTAAACACAAATGGTAACAAGTGGAATGAAATCTTACAAGTTTTATCCTTGTTTCCAAAACCCAAAGCCCCTGGAAGGGGCCCATTTTCTACTCTGTCTCTTTACATGTTGGAAAACGCCCAGGTACATTGCATGGTCCCATCTTAATTAAGTTCCTGGATCAATTAAAAAATACTTAGTAGTAAAAGATAAGACTTCATGATTACAGGTGGTAGTCCATAGAGGAAACACAAGACTTAGGACATCATGAGACCAAGAGGATGGTTCGTCTAACAAAACCTGGAAAACTATGCCAAGGAAGCGCTCTTGAACAAGCAGGAGCTGGTGGCAGGCTGTGGTCTCCAGCAGCTTTCTGTTTCCGAGCCGTCACTCAGCAGCCCTCCGCTGGAACCCAGCAGCGCACACCCACCGCTAACGCAGGAGAGGGTTGCTTGGCACGTAGAAGGTGCAGCGATTCCCTTCACAGTCTGCAGTCTCCAAAGAAGCAACACCATGCGGGAGGTTCCTGGGGAGCAGAGGTGATCAGCTTACCGCATCTGGTGCGGCGGGGCACAAGAGCTGGGCAGCCAGACGTGGAGACAGGGTAGGGGCCGGACACGGATCTCCAGCCTGCCCCTCGGGTCCTCCAGGAGCGCCAGGATGGCAGGTGAGCTCTTCTAACTCCCTAGCAAACGTTAGTTCAGTCCAATTGACATTCCGGTCAGCTATCACAATGAGGAAAGGCCATACCGTAGGCTGCGGCTCGGGCCTGCTGAGGCTCGGGCCTGCCGCCCTGAGTGAGTAGCACCAGGCACAGGGTCCCTGGAGCCTGTCTTGGTCTAATGTGGATGCATTAGCCCCCTCCTCGCATGTGAGCTACAGGCTTCAGCTTTGGGCTGCTATTTTCACTTAGGAAAGCAAAACAATTTATGTGACTATGACAGTGAATAATCATAAATGAAATAAAATAAGAGGAAAATAATGGCACAGAATAAACTTTTGTTTTTTATATATGGTCATCAGAGCTCAAAGGAAACTTACATGTCCCACAAGGCTTCATTAGGGTAAAATATTTTACACATTAGGAAAATGGAGTATTATACTGCCTGAATTTGATTTGAAAACACAACTATTTTTACCAGTGGCTATGGCCTTCCTTAAGAGATGGATAGAATAAAAAGCATAATTTCAAAATGAAAACAAAGTTCTAGAATAGAAAGCATAATTTTTGGAGTTTGGAAACTAAAAGGGCAAAAGGGGGAATAAAATAGTACTTTCCCTAAGAAACCTTAGTATCTCTTTATGCATATAGATGTTTCTTTTTAAATTCTAGGCACATATGGCTGTAGACACGCACCACAGCAAACAGGCATCTGTGGTGGCTTAATGGCAATAGATATATCTAGAAAGAAACATAAACATTAACCAGAAGCATTATGGAAAATTTTAAAGCAAAATCATAAACTCAAGTCTCTTACTTTATTTTATTGCCTAGGAAAGTCATCACTACTTATAAAAACACAGCTTCCTACAGAAACTACAATCATTAAAAAAATAAGTTACAGATAACTTGTAGAAAAGAAGATTTTAAAACAAGGAAGCAGTGATATTTGGTCAGCCTGTGCGGAGCCAGAGAGGGCCCATGGCTCAGCCCAGAGCTCATTGCATGGTAAGAGGAGGGACCTTCTGTGATTGCTGCTATCTATATTCTTAATGCAGCTTATTAGTTGCATATTTCTGGAACTGTGTCTATATTTAGTACTGTAATATTCTTTATTAAACATTTCTTTCAGGTTAGTAAATGAACACTCCACCAAACAATAGATGTTAGGGTTGTTCTAGTCTGTTCTCCTCAATTATTCATGAAGTGAGTTTTTAGAGTCTCTTAAAGGCTGTAAGAATCAAGGAAGCTCGGTGTGGCTGGGGCAGAGGAAACGGACCATAAAAGGGGGCAGAGCACGAGCAGAGGATGGTTCCTAGATGAAGGTGGCCGGCTTCCTTTGAAGTCTTCTTGAATGTACAGCTCATTCAAAGCACTCATTAGCATTAAAAAGCCTTAATTAGATGGTTAGGCCCTGGTGCTGAGTACCAGACTAATTTCTAAGTTTTGCGGGTCATGACATCTGCATTGCTGGAGAGAGCCTGTGTTCCCATCGCTCTAGGCGGCTCCTAGCCTTGGCCTCTGCTTCCTGGGGCATCCCTCTTAGCCTATGCTGCGGGGTGCACAGGCCCACCCTGTCCGCCTCCCTCCCCACTCCTGGTCCCCCAGTCTCTCCTATATTCCTTCAGACAGTAGTGTCTCTCTCTTCCCGTCTCTGTCTCCAGACTTCCAAGGTGTGGACTGCTTCTGAGTCCTTGCTGGCTCTGTTTGTCCCACACCAGCCTTTTCCAGGATGCTGTGCTTGGCTCCCTCAGCTTGGGGCAGTGCCACCGTCTGTGGAATCTTCTGCCACCTTGTGCTCATTTCCAACGTGGCCCTTGGTACCGTGAATATGTAATTCACTTGGAAATGATTACAGTGCATGCGGTAAACACCCACTGAAATGCTTTCAACAAATAGAACAATAAATAATGCTCAAACAATACAAATCTAGGAACTAGGAAGGCCCCTACTCCTCAATGATATTCAAAAATTGATTTAATACATTAATAATGAAATAACGCTATTTTCAAATTTTTCATCTAGTTATTACCAATCCAGATATTTCTGTTAGTATTTATTTTGTTGGTGTCTTTTAAAAGCTGTCTGTATCAGAAATCCCTTCAACGTAATTATATTAAAACTCAACTCTGTTGAATTCAACTGTAATCTGACCTGCAAAACCCACCAATTTCCCCCAAAACAGCAACCCTAAATAGCACTTCACTCAAAACTGTAGCACTGTTTTGATGATATCATTCCGCACCAACTGAAAAAGTCATTTCTTTTTTTTTTTTTCTTTTCTTTTTTTAATGTATGTGGTCCAGGATTTCACTGTTCAGCTCGGACTCAAAGTGGTTATCCTGTTTTCATGAGGATCCCCTGCACTGGGATTATAGGCGTGTGCCACCATGCCCAAACTCTGTTGTCTGCTGAGCACACCCGAGGGCGAGGCCAGCCCGGCATGCAGTACCTGGGATTGAACTTCCGGCCCTGTGATTTCTTAAACTGGTGGCTTAGTCCACTGAGCTATGTTGCAAGCCACTTCAGAGAAATGGCAGGCGACTCCCTTGTCCATGGTATATTGCTTTTCACAGATTCTATGTGGAATCCTAGAATTCAGGCTTGGAGCAGTTCTACAGTCATCTAACCTGGGCTGACATGACACTTCTGTCCATCTAATCATCTATTTCAACTCTCAAGATTATTTTTAGCCTCCTTGTTGCATAGCCAGTGTGGTTCAAAGCAGAGTGGGTGGAGCAGACATGGAAGGCTGTGTGGCCCAGCGAGACCTGGGTAGACTACACTGTGCTCTTTCAGAACTTATTTTGTGATGTGTATAATGGATAAATAAGATTGTATGCATTTAACTTGTACAATTTATGTTTTGAGATACATGTGCATTATGAAATATCCATCAGCTCACAGGATGTTGGCATGAATTTATTGAGATGAACAATATCCACTCTTCTCTGCTAAGTGAAACAGTATATGTGAAATTGCTTACTTTTTTTTTTTTTTTTTTTTTTTTGTGGTACCAGGGATTGAACTCAGGACCTTATGCTTGCCAGGCAAGTGCTTATTCTACTGAGCCATCTCCCTGGCCCATATTTTTTTATTTTAAAATATGTATTAATGCATAAAGATATCATGAAATTGTCTAGGGTAGTCTTAACTATTTGAATCTGTCCCTGGGAATGTTATTTCCAAAAAATATTTATCTTTTTGATTGGTACAATATTTATACGTATTTTTGAGGTACAGGGTGATGTCTCATTTCACATATATATTGGGTAGCAATAAACTGATTCTGCCTCCTACTTCCCAGCATTCAGTAGATAAATGGCTGCATTTGCTAAGAAAATTATAAACTTTTGCTTCTTGATTTTGGTCACCATTTATGCAATGGTTAACCTTCCCCAGTAGTTGTTTAACCACTTTTCCCTGATTCTTTTTCCCATTTCTCTAATTGCTGCTTGTTAATTGATTTGAAGGAGAAATTGCTAAAATCTAAAACAGTGGTAAAGGTAAAGATCTGTCTAAATTCTGCAGTTTGGAAAAATGATTACCAGGAAGAGGAGTTGTCATTGTTATAAGTAAGCAGAAGCCAGGACGCATCCTCTGCTGTTCGGCTGTACTGAGGTTCAAGCTTGGCTAAGGTAGGCCAGGCTGTGGCTTCACCCTCGAAGTGCCGGCCCAGCCACCTTCCTGCCTTCTAGTTTTACTTAAATTTGGTTCAAAGCTCATCTTTCCACTTAGCACATTATAGATTGTTGTGAGGCATTTAGAGGGGTCAAGACTTGTGAAATGACTAAAAACAGCCTTGGGACCCGTGCAAAAGATGCCACAAAGCTTTGAAGATAATCAGTCCATTGGCACCCTAATAATGAGTTGCAATAGTAAAATAAATGTGGTGAAGGTCACTTGTCTTCAGACTGGATGACAGAAAATGGACACAAGCATGAGAGGTTAGTTCTTCACCAGCTTGGAGGTTCCAGATGCCATTTCAGTGCTTTAGTCCCCCTTGTTCATAAAAGAAGACAATATGCAGGTTGAGTGGAAGTGTTAATACAACATAAGAAACCCCGGGATAAATGGTGGCATGTGTATATCTGAATGGTTTTTACTGGAATCTTAAAGCAGCTTTTATTCAGTGCGTATTGCTAGACCACTGACCTCATAACTGCTTACTTGTATTATGAGATGGTTCTGAGTAATAACCCAGATATCCCAAGTCAGGCCTTTAGGAGGTAAGACTTTGAAATTTAAGAAACACTTTGAATGATTACTGTACATCTTTTATCTGAGGATGAAATTCTGCTTCAAGAAAATAAATAGAACACATGGTGTCACAAGGTGACTGCACCATCTGCACTTTCTACTTACTTTTATGATTCTTATTTCTATAGCTCTTTGGAGCCTCTCAGAGCTTTGACCACATGGCCTTTGTGCCTTTAGAAAATTGTATTGTAGATAAACCTCAGTGTTGATAAATTGTACCATGGACTTTTACTATATCACCGTATCATTAGCTATTTTTAAAAATTGTTGTAAGATTCAAAGCAATAAACTATACTATGTTAAAAGTTGGAGTAATATCAGTTTCAAAAATAAAAAGCTATGTTATTTATTTTGTCTCTTAATGTACATTATTCCAAGGTGTATTTTTAACCTATAAATTATATACTTAGCAAGCTGTTCCAAGTGCTATAACTAAAGCACAAACAGCAGCATACTGTCTGCTTAATATCATAGACTCCTCATTTTCGAGACCGAGCAGCTGTCAGGTTAGCAGAGGAGCTGTGTAGAAGAGCTAATCTCTGTCTAGCTCATACTGGGGAAGGCTGCCCCCTTATTGAGTAGGAGGAACTCAGTTGTGAGAGTGGCACAGAATTATACAGCATCTTATGGTCCATTCCACAGTGAAGTCTAGAAAGCAATTACCCATGAGCACATCTACACTTCCACAGAAAAAAATAAAGTTAAGATTAATGAAATTGTAAGCACTGATTAATCATTCTTTTTGGAGGGGTACTTGGCTTTAATAGCCAAGAAGAAGTCTATCACCTAATTTAGCAAGAGCTTCCCCTCATGCTGGTTTTACTGCTATTATTATTAATTTTTGTGCTTGTGATTGTTTGCACCAGCTAACTTCAGCTTCAACTGGCTGATCCCTCAGAGGCAATTGCATCCAGAGCTGCTCAGCTGAATGTACAATTAGTCCATTAGCCAGTGCTGCAGTGCGCCAATCATATGTTAATACAGACTTCTGGGTGTTTCTCTCTAATGCTTGCCAAGCCTTAAAGGTTAGCAGGGAGTTCAGAAAGTTTCTAACACCATCCCTTTCTCTCCAATTATCTTCAGTTTTAATATATCCAAGGGGATATAGAGTATTAATTTTCAAGCTATTCCAAGTGAAATGGGGTTTTCTGAAATCAAACACAGATCAAGTTCATCCTGACCTAGATTCTGCTAAGTAATGTGATCCAAGAGGTTAAGCATCCCAGGTGTGGTCAGCCAGGATATTAGAACTGATTTCTGAACTGAAATGTTGTGCTCAAAGAGATCTTTAAGGTTACCTCACATAGTTCAATTAAAACTGATCTTTGTAGAATATTTACTTGTTATACTCATTTTACAGGTGAGTAAGAGTTGGAATTTATAGAGCATGAATTATTCACCTGAAGTCTTATTGTTAAAACTCCACTGTCCAATTTTTAACCACTGTTCAATCTGCACCATATGTTTATCTTGGTAAGATTTATCTAAGATGTGGAAGAATGCTTGTGAGGTGCAGCTGACTTATGAGGATATTAATGAAAACCGTTGGGGCTTTCTGGTCTGTTGAGGTGCATGCATTCAGTGCTAGAGTTTGGTGATCTGTTAGGAAATCATGGGAAGAAGACCTCCTGCTGCTCCTCAACCCTGCAAAACACAAGCGCTTCTTTCTGGAAGCTTCTTTAGACCCAACACCAATCCACTATTGTGAGGCTTAACAATTGTATGTATGTATTTAGAAGATCATCAGTCAGAGAGATGGCTCAGTACAATAAGTGCTTCGCTGGCAAGCGCAAGGTTCTGAGTTCAATCCTTGGTTCTGGAAAAAAAAAAAAAAAAAAAAAAAGGAAGATCATCTTGTCAAAATAGTTATTGAGGGGCTGACCAGATAGCTCAGTGGATTAAAGCCCTGCTTAGGGAGACTCAGGTGCTGGGGGTTTCATCCCTGACCTGCGGTGCCAGCTCCACCCCCAGGGTGCACTGAGACAACAAACGACACTTAGTGTGGTGGTGTGCGCCTGTAATCCCAGTGCTTGGGAGGCTGAAAAACAGGAAGGATCACTAGGAGTCCGATCTGTGTAGTGAGACTCTGTAGACCTTGTACTAAATACATTAAAAAGAAAGAAAAAAATTTTGCCATTGAAGAACATCAAAGCTAAATGTGAAGGCTCTTTGGTGGTGGATAAGGAAATGTGAGGCATCTATTCCATGGACAAGGCACAGGGCGAGGATGACAAGGAAATGTCTGATTGAAGTCCAGGAGAGGTGAAGGTCAGTAAAGATAGGGAGTGGCTAGGGCAGAGACTCTCTGCCAATGAGTGGTTCTTTTCCAGGGTAAGTGAGGAGCTCGTCTAACCCTCTCATGATCTGACAAAAATTGCAGGCACTTCTGGGGAAACACCATGCTTGCTCTCCTTCACAGAAAGGGAGCGAGTCCCGAGCTTCCTAGATCTGCTGCATCTGTGGTGCAGCAAGGCTGTCCAGTGGATCCCACCACGATGGAAAGAGGCTACACTGCATAGCACGAATCAAAGTTTGTTGGAAGGACAGCAGAGGAGAATAGCGGAGTGGGAATGATGCAGAGAATGCTGGGACTAGGTCCTCAGGTCTGAGATGTCTGGCATCCGAGTTTGCAGAAGCTGCACAACTTTTCTGCTGGAAGTATGCAAAATAGACAGTCCCCTTCCATTTGTTCCTTTTGTAGCAGCATCTCATGGTCTGAAGGCCTTGGGTAGACTGATGAGAGCCAAGAAGTCAACCCAAGAAACTTGTTCCCTGGTGCCATTTTCCACTTCAATACCAAGGTGTTCAGTGGAGCCAGACCAGCAGCTCTGAGAAGGAAGCTCTGGTCATGCACCATGCAGCACAAAAACCATGGACTAGCCACTATTTGGCCATCTACCTGAACACAGAAAGTAGGTAAACAGGCTAGTGCCAATGATAGACATCAGTGTCCATCCCTGTCTTCTTGAATCTCTCTGGTGTTCTTGTGACAACCTAGCAATCTGAGGCTTCCAGGGAGCAAGAAGTCAGGCACAAGACCTGTAGTGGCCCAAACCAGAGCAGAGTGGAAGCCTTTGGAAGAGGCTGAAGAACTCAGTGTCAAAGAAGAACGATGTGCTCAAGCTTCTTGTCTGGATCTCAGAAAAATGTAGACTCAAAGTGAGGGTCAGGTCATGCTGCCTGCAGCCCCCACCCCACTCACTGCCTGTGGCCCGTG
The DNA here is from genome assembly GCA_004027165.1 of Ctenomys sociabilis. Classification (NCBI taxonomy): domain Eukaryota; kingdom Metazoa; phylum Chordata; class Mammalia; order Rodentia; family Ctenomyidae; genus Ctenomys; species Ctenomys sociabilis. Next base: position 30,443 of record PVKA01022256.1, read on the forward strand.
CTATTCATCCCATACTGAGATGGCCTGCAGTGTGCAGGAATTACCTCTTCACCAGCCAGTTTCCAGATTGGATCTTGACTTATCATTGTGGACAAAGTAATTGGACATGGATTCAAATTCAAAAGCAACTTGTAAACCTAGAAAACATATTTAAAGTACTTTATAACATCTCGGAGCCCAACTCTGTATCAGGGGAAGCAGAACAACAAGAGTGATTATGCGTATTTAGGTCAGGCCCTACATGAAGCATTGCATAAATTGAAGGTGAGATATAATAAAAGTGGTAGGCAAAATAAATGCTTCATAAAAGTCCTCTTGGCAAAGTCTTTTTGGAGATGAACAGAAGGGACCACCTGCCACTATTGCTAAGTGAGCTCAGGACTTCCCATGACTCCTTAGAACTTTCTCTCTAAATCCATTCTCATCCTGCTAATATTATTCAACATTATATATGAGATTCAATCCTTGGTTCCTCAAAAAAAAAAGAAATAAAATTGTTTAGGGGCTGGGGAGATGGCTCAGTGGAAATAAGCACTTCCCTGGCAAGTGCAAGGGCCTGAGTTCAATCCCCGGTTCCTCCAAAAAAAAAAAAAAAAAAAAAAAAAGGAAAGGAAACATTATATATGAGAACGTGTAGTTGATTTATTTTAATCTAAATCTGCTGAATTTATTTTTCATCTTAAAACATTAATTTTCTTCTTTAACAAAGGTGCATTCCTCGCACCTGCCATGCTCTGTCCTTCCTCGGAGCTTCGTGGGTTGGGCTGTGATCTGCTCCCGTTGACCTGCCCAACACAATCCTGAAGTTCTCCAGTTTCATCACCTCTGGCCATTGTCTGCAGCTCAGGAATGATCACCTATCCGGGGAGGACTGTCCCTCTCTCGTATGTTCTTTGAAGATTTATTTCTTTTTTCCCTTTTTATATCAACTGTTATTAACACACATTAATGGGGTACGATGGCATGTCCATACTGCAGAGTTCTTCTCAGTCCTGCTCGCAGTGCAGGAGAGTTGTATTTGTCATCCCATGGACGAATAATTGGGATCCTGTCATGTGAATTCCAGTCTGCCATTTTTAGTGCCACCCAAGGGGAAAATAAAGACAATAAAGCACATTAATAGTTTTGGGGAGCCAAGGGATCTGACTGGAACAAAAGCTTTAACCCAGGGCCAAACCCAGATTGTATTCAGCCATGAAGGAGGAGTGGCTTGAGGATGAATGACTGAGAATAGCAGGAAGTAGGTGAATACTGTGAGCTGGGCTAAGGAAGCGGCCAGTATTTATCTCTGTAATATTAGAGAGAAGGCTATGTGGAGAGTAATCTGCAGTATACAGTTGAGACAGTATTGACTGTTTTGAGGTCAGATGCTTCAGCTCTGATGTGTGATCTTTCAAGCCTCAGGAATTCACAGCCTCTATCTCAAGGCTTGATCCCAGCCATCAGCATGGAGTGTCGGCTCTTCAGCCACTCTCAACCTGGTTCATATTGAAGAGCAGCAGGCAGGGTTATCAGGGAAGTAAGCCTGCTGTCTTCAAAGACTACCACCAGCACCTCGGCTAGACCAATATGCATTGCTCAGAGACAGCTGAAGGGATAAGGAAAAGTCCTAGCAAGCTCTGTGCATATCAACACGTGGCAGTATAGTCAGGCTCAGCCATACAGGGATGCTTTCTGTTCCTTCAGGGAAAGTGACCCAGGTGGTCATCCGCATATACATACGTGCTTACAGTACGCACTGATGATATCTGTTCTCACCTTTCCCTCCTTTCTCCTACTTTCCCCAAATCTGTCCTCTTTATTGTAATTTATTTATGTATTATACAGGGTCTCACTATGCAGCTCAGACTTGTAGTGATCTGTTTTCCACCTCCCCAGCACTGGGATTACAGGTGCATGCCACCACACTCAGCCTCCATAGCTGGCTCAGGGCACCTGGGGCAGGGCTGGCATAGCATGCTGTGCTGGGAATCAAACCCTGGTCCCTGCACTTGCTTAAGCAGGCACTTAGTCCACTGAGTTATTACATTATGTTAAAATGTTGGTGATTTGGTGTATAATTTTATTCTCCTTGGATATTTTCCTATTGAAAGAAATTTTGTGAAGTTAACTTTTACTCTGAATTTGGAGGAAGAGTTGTCCTTTTTCCCCTACCTAACTACTGCAAATCTGAAAATTTAACTTATAAATTTTTCCCTGACAAACATAATAGTCTTAAGAAATATGAATGTTGTTACTTAGCATATTTCTGTAATAATTTCCTTCTCTATGGTAAGTTGAAACAGTACACCAAGCTACAAAAATCAGCCCGAAGTTGGTGGAAAGCCATCCTGAGTATTCCCATCCAAAATGTGTGCCTACCTTGATCTTGGAATTGCAGTGTGGTAAAAAGTATCAGTTTCTTATTAACCATTATTGGCTCCAATGGCATGCTTTCTTAGTGAAAGTTGCATCTGAGCTTTATGATATTTTGAATTTTCTAGGTTCAAATTTTACAAGTTTTCAGACTTAATTTTTGTTATATATACATATGGTTTGAAACTGGACCTGAAATGGGCAAAGGTAAATTATACCAGCATGCTTAGACATTTTGGTAGAGTGAAAAAGACAATTGGCTCTTCTGTATGCTCTTGTGTAAGGCCACAAATCTTTTTATTTTTCTATACATTGTACTTTGGATATTTTTCTATAACCATTGAATTAGAACTATTTACATAATTTTGAATCCTTCTTCATTCCTGAGTTATATTTAATAGTATACCTCTTTCTATAAACTTCTTTTGGCACATTTGTATCTAGTCAAGGAACTGAAAAGTCCAGATTTTTATAGGAACCCACTTCCCCAAGAAACACACACACACACACACACACACACACACACACATGCACGCACGTACACACGTACGCACGTGCGTACACACACACACACGCTTATAAAAAAAACTGACTTCAAGGGCCTATCATTAAGAAATTTACAATATTAAACAATGCAACAAATGTTCAAATATTAAGGGGCAGATATACTTCCCCTGGTTTAAATTAACAAGATTAAACATTATATCTGATTAGAAAAGGTACCTGGTACTGTCCTTCTGGCAATCTTCTGCTCTGTTGTGAAAGTGTATTCTGTCACAGCCATTGACCTTTGTGGGCTACAAATTCACATTAACAATACGGTATAAATTTTGATGGCTCAATAGCTCTTTACAATGGATGGTGAGGAGCTCCCCTGCCTCTTTGAAGGTTCCGTTTGTTCTTCAGTGTCTTGGGAGATCACCAAGGCTCCTCCCCACAATGAGGAAGGTGCTTGCTGTAGTGTGTGTCCTGGGCACTCCTCTACTTGGCTCCAAAATTTCAGGGCTTCTCTTCTTAGGCCACTGTCCTGGGTATAGAGGCCCTGCTGTGTCCCTCATTTAGATAAGCTGTAGAATAAATTTAGACAGCTGAAAAGGCAAGTAACAGGCATGGTGGCGTGGGGAGAGGAAAGATATTAGAAAAAATGATGGAAAAGTGTCCCCAAGAGTATCAGACAAAACTGACTCAGAGCTCTAAACTGTTCACTAAATCCCAAGATATTTAAAGAAAAGGATATGAAGGTGCATACTAATAAAATTTCACAAAGCCAATGATAAAGAGAGAAAAAGATGTAAAACTAGCCCCGAAAAAGAAGTGTTATATAGACAAGAGCATATAATATATGAAGATAACAACATATTCATTATTGGGAAAGAGGTGATTGAGAATGCAATCAAGCAATGCTCTTACAGAACTGAGAGAAGACGTAACCGTCAACCCATGGCACAAGCTCCACTAACCATCTCTCAAGAATGAAAGTACAATTAAGACTAGCTTTAGGCACCAAGTTGAAAAGCGTTTATTAACAGCAGCCTCACACTGCTAGAAATGTTAAAGGACACTCCTCAGGCAAAACAGGAACGATGATGCCAGGTAGAATTACTAAGCAGCACAAAGACGCCCAAAACACTGAAAATGAGAACCAAATGTTTTAAAAGATTACTTAAATATATCTCAAACACAACTGATCTTTCATAAAAAGTTAACATTGTAATGTGAGATTTATATTATTTGTAGAAAAAAAAAATACACAAAGACAGTAGCACAAAGTCCTGTACGGCAAACATAAACTATTGTGCTATAGTCAAACAGGCTATTTTAAGTTAGAGATCTATCCTGAGTACTGAAGCAACTACGAAACAGTAAGACATACATAGATAGTAATGAGTCCAGAAGGTGAATGAAAAAAATTACTCAGTTGGAGATATTAAGGAAAAGTGCTGAAAAAGAACAAAAAATAGCACTGTTAGAAAAGAAATAAGCTCGGGAGATAGCTCAGCAGCATAAGCACCTGCCTTGTAATTCAAGGTCCTGAGTTCAATCCCTGTAGCACAAAAAAAGAATATAGGTGGTACACTTGAAATTAACCATTCAAATGATATAAAGGCATAATCTAATCAATCACTGGAAAAGACAGAGATCTTGAGAGAATCTCTTTTCCATGAGTTATAAGAAACACATTTTAAATACATACAAGCAAATAGATGAAAAGCAAAAATTAAATCAAAAGCACCACACAAACACTGAGGAAAGTGGCCATGCTATATTTTACCAGAGAAATACATTTCATGAAAGAAACTATTTCAGGAATAAAAGAAAACACTTCACCTAGATAGAGAAGGGAAATTCACCATGGGAGCATAAGAATTCTAAGTGCTGGAGCACAATAACATACCTTCAGAATAACTGAAGTGAAACTGATATCATTACGAAGAGACATAAATACAGTTTTGGTTGGAGAGTTCAATACTGTCCTCTCAAGAGCAGAACAAATAGAGAGAAAATATGCCAGGAAATATTAGATATGAACAACACTATCAAATGACATGTGCTAATTGATATTCATAGTTCCTGCCACCTCACAATAGAAGAATATGTGTTCATCTCCAAGAATATTCACCGAGATAGGCCGTGTCCACAGAAGAGAATAGACCTCTTCTGTGGAACATGAAGCAAAGGTAATTCAGATGAAAAGGATGTAAGACTTCAGATCACACAAATGTTTTCTGAGCACAATGGAGTTGCATTATAAATCATTAACAAAGAGCACTGGAAGATTTTCAAATATCTGGATAGAAATAGCACATTTCTAGATAAACTATAGCTTAAAAAATCAGAGGTAAAATTAGAATGTATTTCAAGTCAAACAAGAATGAGATCACAGCACATCAAAATTTGTTGAATGCCCTTGAAGCCATATTTGCAGGAAAATTCACTGGAATAATGTCTCCAATTTGTGCTTGCCTTAGCACTAGGGAAAGCAGGTCTGAAAGAAGAGAAGTGAAAAGAAAGGAAGCAAAAACAGCACAGCGGAAATAAATTAGTGGAAGCGTGCAGAGCGAGGATCGCAAGACAAGGGCTTCACCTCCTGCCTCAACTCCCAGCCCAGTAAAATTGATTAACTTCAGTCCGACTGGTGAGGGAAGCTAGGCATGGCAAACAGTACGGACACCAGCAGTGAGTGAGGCGATAGCATCCCACGTTCCCTTAAGTAGAGGGAATAATGGGCCATTTCCAGTCAACGCAACAGTTTAGAAGCACAGGAGTCTTGAAAGGTATAAATTGCTACCCAATCCCATTCAATGAGAAGCAGAAACTTGAAGCACCTGGCCTGTTCTAAGGACATTAAGTTTATACTTCAAACTTCCCTCACGGAAAACTCCAGATCAAGACGTCTTTGTAGGAAAATTGTATCTAATATTAGGTGAACAGCAACAGCTCTATGTCAGAATAAGTACACACAGCTCTGGAGTCACTCAGACAGGTGGAGCTAATGCCAAGTGCAGATGGCCACAGAGACCTGTGTGATGTGCCCACAAGGAAGGAGGGCCAGACATTACCTGAAGCAGAGAGAACAACACTTCTGTAGACTTTGCAGGGTGTGTGCACCGGTCTACACCTTGGCTTCCATGTCTAGTCACTAAAATTGGAGAAATAAATAGCTATTTTTTAGAACTATTGTTTATGGACAATCATTAAAGCAGTCATACCTGACCAACACAGCTCTAAATCAAACCCCAATGTGTGTTTTTTTTCTGTAGAAATTCACAAGTGGATTCAGAAATTCATATAACTATGCAAAACACCTATGCTGTTTAAGATAGCTTTGAAAAGGTACAGAGTTAAGAGCATAAATACTATCTGATTTCAAAGCCTCTCAAACTTAAAATAGCGGTTAATGGGTAGGACTCTTACCTGAGTAACTCTCTGTGTTTATATCTGTGAGCTAAGCAGCCACATTGAGGACAGCAATGTGTAATACTAAAACCATGCTTGAGATAGCTGTTGTCTTTGTCTTCTAAATGTGTACTCTTTCTAATGCAGTATCAATTATTACTATATTCTCTGTAAAGTAAATTTCTTTAAAAGGTAATAAAAGAACATGAATGAAGAACAAAAGTTTAAGATTTCTTGAAAGCATATGGTAATATTCAATCATTTGTTGTATTTTGTATAGCTATATCTGTTAATCTGAGCAACAGATTTGACAAAAAAATAACTATCAATCACTGCTAATCAACCATTCTTGTTTTGAAAATCTGTAATGTATGTATTGCTGCATGGTACCCTGCTTCTGTCTTTGCTTTTGTTTTTCTTGTTCCTTTTTTCACTCTTCAAAACAAAAGAAAATTATAAATTAAAAAAGGAAGTTGGTAGAAATGCTGAGGCAACCCATTACATAAGCTACATGAGAATAATAAAAAACTTCTCAAACTGTTTTATAATATATTATACTATAATATATTATAGATGTTTAATGTATCCAAATCAATAGAACCAGGAGCTATGTCTTTCTTTGTCTTCCTTTCCTTTCCTTTCCTTTCCTTTCCTTTCCTTTCCTTTCCTTTCCTTTCC
>PVKA01022257.1:0-37418 GCA_004027165.1 Ctenomys sociabilis
ACTTCATTTTTATACATTTATGCTTTTCTGCTGGATGGTTAAGACCTAGGTAGATCCAAACTTATATACCAACACATGTACTTTATATTTCCTATGTGGTCATTGAAGTCTTCTCAGGGTTTATCTTGTAGTCCTGTACATTATTCTGCAGTTCCTTTGTCTGTGTCATCCATGTGGATGAGTCACGGCCAATGCTTGAACAGATTGCTGTCTGTGAGAGCCTGAGAGAAAGTTTTCTCTTCATGTGACTCTCCCCAGGCACACTATAGAACTTCAATCTCTTTCCTCTGTGGCTCCACAATCTCCTTTTTCAGAAAATTTGGAGCTCACCTGAGTCTCATAATATTGCCGTACAGGTTCTCCTATGTCCTGAGTCTTCGCTGACCTTGAAAGGCTAGGTCCAAAATGTTGGCTGGCCTTGTGGCTCTTCTATTTCTTCAACTCTGACTTGGGATCTTAGGTTGTTATTCACCACTTAAAAAAAAAAGAAAGAAAAAAAAGAAGATAAGTTTGAAGCATTCATACTGAAGTACATGCCACTTGAACATATACTCATAAGTGAAATAAACCAGACACATGTGTAAATATCGTATAGTCTCAATAGTATAAGAAGCGAAAAGCAGAAATTCAAAAGGAAATGTACAACAACTAAAATCATTTGAGGCAGATAAGCCAAAGTGAATGGCATATGCTGCAGGATACTAATCAGCTTTTCTTCTGGATGTTTAACAACCTAAGATCATAAGTCACAATTGGAGAAATAGAAGAACCACAAAGCCAGCCAACATTTTGGCCCTAGCCTTTCAAGGTCAGCGTAGACTCAGGACATAGGAGAACCTGTACTGCAACATCATGAAACTAAGGTGAGCTCCAAATTTTCTCAACAAGGAGATTATACAGCAACAGAGGAAAGAGATTGAAGTTCTATAGTGTGCCTGGGGAGAGTCACATGAAGAGATATCTTTCTCTCAGGCTCTCACACAGAGCAAATTGATCAAGCATTGGCCGTGACTCATCCACATGGATGACGCAGACAAAGGATCTACATAATGGTGTACAGGACTACAAGATGAACCCTGAGAGGACTTCACTGACCACATAAGAAATATAAAGCTCATGTGTTGGTATACAAGTCTTGATCTATCTAGGTCTTAACCATCCAGCAGAAAAGTATAAAAATGAATTATGCACCGTGCAGCCATAATATTAAGCTGAGCAGTAAATGGCTATGGTCGAAAACTTCTTTGAATAATTCAGTATTGTTGTGGAATGCTGGACTGTTTGGACTGTAGTGTCGAGTTCAGGCACCTAAGTTAGTTGAATGACAATGGAGTGCCCACCTTTTACAGTTGTAGACAAAGGAAGGGGTATAGAGATAAAAAATCATGATGTGTGTTTATACACAGTACAGTTGGGATAGATAACGCTATGCTTCTACATAATTCTATGATAGGCAAGATCTGCACTAATGGTGGTTGGACAGGATATTGTGTTGGCTTCTAGTACTATGGTCCTCAACTAGGAAAATAATTATTGAATTTTTGATATAATTCATGTATAAAAAATGAGATAAGTAAACACCTACAGTCTTAATTTACTTATAAGAGACATCTACTAAAATAATATCTGTAAATATAATATCATGTATGCACCTTGTATGGTACCAAAACAGTATGAAAATAGTTTGCAATGTATTAATTTATCGAATCTGTCTTGTTAATGTGTCTTCAAACTGTCTGAGTGATATTTGTACTTCAATAAAATAAAAAATGAATTAAAATTAAAATAAAAAGTGAGAAAGAGAGAAGAAATGGGGATAAAGTTGAACTCTATAAAAAATAAAATAAAAGATAAGTTAAACATTTGTAAAAAAAACAATAAAAAATAAATAAAATAAATTTAGTGGCTTAAATTCTCCCCACTGAGAACAAGAAAAGCAGCCTCCCTTTATTTTCTCTCTGAGAATTATTTCTCACAGAATTTCTTTCTCTATCCTATTGCAGACTGTGTAAAACTTTTTAATGGATAAATAAGCCTCTTACCAGCCTCGAAGTTCAGGAATATTTCCTCAAATATTTGATACCTGACTCTTGGAAAATTAATAAATATGCTCTAACTCCCAGGTTTATTTGGGCGGTGGTATATAAACTTAACTTCAGTTTGCTCAGCTCCAAAAGCAAAACCTGCATTTGATCATAAAGATAGGGTACAATTATCAATTTTATATAGGAATAAGAATGTAATTTGCAACTACTTAGTTACATGAAAAAGTGAGATTTCCTCCTTTGCAATCTCCTTAGTGGATTATTTATTATGTGCATCACATTTTGATTTATTGATTATCCAGTAATGAAATTACTTCCTCTGCTACAATTGTTAAGAGGTTTCCTTGGTTGAAAGGTTTTGTTTTACATTGTTTTTTGTTGAGGATCAAGTCCAGGGCATCACACACGCTAAGCATACACTGTAGGACTGAGCCAGATTTTCAACTCAATATTTTGTTTTTTAATTATATTTCCTCAATAATAATGGGCTCCATTAAAATAGTCACAAGATCTATTTTGTTTACAATTATATCCTTTTTTGTGTACTATTGCTTCTCTGCAGATCACATAAATCTTTCACTTTTTACAATTATATTCTTTTATAAAGGGAGTGGGCCCAGGAAATCGAGCTCACAATCACATTCTTGCCAGCAGATGCTGTGCTGCTGAGCTATATCATAAGCTACAATCTTAATGATACCTAGTGACCAGTTTAGAGTATAAGTCAAACAAAAGCATAATGAAATAATAAATAAAACATCAAGCAGGATCCTTAATTTTTGCACTTACTTTTGTATCAGAACCACGATTAGGCCAGATAAAGTACAACAACCTATTTCAAAGTTTTCCTTCTATCACTATTTTGTTGTTTAGTAATGTGCATGTTACTTCAACTTTCTGAACTTCACTTTCTTCATTTGTAGCCCAAGGATATAAGAACACCTATATGAGAAGACTAGCATGAAGATAAATTGATTGAATGCATTTAGAATAAACAATATCACCAAGCTAGTTCAGAGAGTTCCTTGAAGCTGTAATAACGAACCTATCCCACTTTTTCAAGATAGTTCTAAGATTCACTGACTCCAGTCACAGAATAAAATATTCTCAAGATGCTTCACAAAGAGGCAAGAGTAGGGTTCATCAGTCAGAGATTTTAGAATGCACTCAAGAATGAAATGCAGGCCTCAGAGATGCAAGATTACTTACAAGCTGGAATGAGGTACAAACTAAGGATGTCTTCAACTGTGTGATCTAGAACTGTAGTCACACTGTCAGTTTGCAATACAAGCCATCTACATGTGTTTGAATTTGGGATATACTGACTGGAAATATGTTACTTCCTATTCCTTCAGGATGGGAGAAATATAATTTACAGGTGAAAAGGACAAGATCTAGTGTCCACATTTAGAGGACGCTTGTAAAAGGACATATAGGAAAAATTTCAAGTGAGTTTTCTTGAAGAGAAAAATGCTTAAATAATTTCTGTTTCTTGAAGTTGCATTTCTTAATTTTAAAATCTGAAAACTCATTGCCTCCATTGTACCTATTTTTTTATATCTTCTCTCTTACCATACTTGCCTAGGAAGAGTAATGAATATGGTTGGAATTAACTATTTATAAACTTTTCTTTATTTTTAAAGAGAATAAAAATATTAAAAATGGAAACAGTATAAAATTTCACTAAGCAAAATGATAGGAATTCAGTAATGGCTATTATATTTCACACTGTTTTCTTCAAACAACCCAAATGCACATCAACTGAGGAATAGATAAAAAGTAGGTGGTATTTCTATACAATGAAGTATTAGCTATGAAAAGATAAACTCAAGGCTTTTATGGGTAAATGGATGCAATTAGTGATCATACTTATAAGTCAACAGGCCAGAGCCACTTGTGCAAACATTATATAGTTTCCCTTGTGTAAGAACCTGAAAGAGTAAATAAAATATGAAAGCTACAGTAGACACTGTTAAAGGGAAAGAAACTGTTCAAAGGGAATCATTTCCCTTAAGTACATAAAGAGTTCTGTTGGAACTCAAGTACCACAAAGAGGAGGACAGATAAACATAGGAAACAGTTTGAAAAACTGCCTTTGACATTGGAACTGATGCTGCAGAATGGAACATCAGGCTCCCAAGACCTCTGAGCGACTGAGAACTTGTGAGACTCTCTCGGCCCTAATACAACCGCAGCCTGACACACCCTGCAACTCCCCAGAGACCCTGCCCCCAGTGCCGACAAGTGAGTGAGAACTTCTGAGACTCTCGGCCCGTATTCATCCGAGCCTGGACCAGTGAGTGTGTGGGAGAACTTTCAGCTTCCATGCACACCTCTAGCAAAGAGCGACCTCTGAAGCCCCCACCCCCAAGGCCTCCGAGCAAGTGAGAACTTTTGAGACACTCTTAGCCCCGATCAACTCCAACAGAGCAGGCCCTGCACATCCCCTAAACATCTGCCCCCAGGCCCGCCAAGCTAATAAGAATTTTTGAGACTCTAGACCAGATCCAACCCAGCTCAGCCGGCTCCCCCAAGGGTACTCCACAAGCCCGCCAAGCAAGTGAATTTTTGTGACAATTCCAGCCCCCGATCCAGCCCAGCATGGCCCAGTGAGTGTGTAGGAAAGCTTCAGGGCTCTGGGGTGCTCTGCGAGCCAGGCGAACAACAGAGGGAAACCACAGGCTCACAGTTGTACCAAAAGGGCTGCAGCAAATAGGAGCTGAATGCAATAGCTAGAACCAGGCAAGGCATAACTGAAAAATTAAAGCTTAATAGATCAGCACCTGAATCTCATTATTAGATAAGGTTGTAACTGCACCAAAACTCTACACGAAAGGTCAGAGGTCAGTGCTATACAAAATGACAAAGACAAGAAGAAAGATGCTATCCCAGGCCTGGAACACACCCATGGTAAGTGTAGAGGACACTAGTTCAGCTGAAATGAATGAATTAACAGTGTCTCAAGCAAAGAAACAACAGCAGAAAGGCACAGAAGAACTCAGACCAGAATGAATACCTGAAATTAAAAAGACATTTTTGAATATACAGCATCTGAAGTAAAGAATCAAATCTGGAAATGTATGGGGGAAACCCAGTGCCAACCCAGAACAAATGCAGAGAACACTATTTTGGCTAAAACAAATGAACTAACAACATTGCAAGCAAAGAAACAATAGCAGAAAGGTAAAGAGGAACTCGGAGCAGAAATAATTTCTGAAATAAAAAAAGAAATCTTTGAAATCATAGCGTCTAAAGTAGAGAATCAAATATGGAAATATGTGGAGGAAACCCAATTTGGAAAAAGCTCTGCAGTAAAACAATTAATAGCTACTTCTAAAAAAGACATTGATAAAAAAAATAGAGGAGAATAGAAATATGAGGGATTCATGAATGAGCAATACAGGAAAGAAATAAATCGTATGAAGCAGAGTCAAACAGATATACAAGAACTTAAAATCTCAATCAAGAGTCTATAAAACTGTTTGTGTGAAAGCAAAGACACAGTTTCAGATCTTGAAGACACTGGTGCAGCTAGGAAAAAGGTGAGAAATTATCTCTTAAAAACAACAAGGATGTAGGAAAAAATAGTCTATCACCTGCAAGATGATGCCAAGATGAACAATGTGAGAGTAATAAACATCAATAAGAAAGAAGGAATCAATACAAACGACATAAAAAGAATATGGGCAAAAGTAATAGCAGAAAACTTCCCAAATAAGAGGAAACAATCTAACATTCAGGTAACCAAAGCATACAGAATGTCAAAAAACTTCAACCCAATTAAAAACACGAGACATATAACAGTCAAGATCCCGGAAATCCAACACAAGAATAATATACTGAAAGCTGCGAGAGAAAAGAAGAATATCACGTTCAAAGGAAAATCCATCAAATAGCAACCGACTTCTCTTCAAAAACCATGAAGGCCTCCACTGCTGGTGGGAATGAAGACTGGTACAACCATTCTGGAAGTCAGTGTGGAGACTCCTCAAAAGAGTAGGACTAGAAATCCCATTGAAGCCGGCTATCCCACTACTGGGAATTTTCCCAAAAGATTTGGATACATTGGATCATAGAGATATATGTGTACCTATGTTTATAGCAGTTCAATGTGTGATAGCAAAATATTGGAAACAACCAAGATGTCCATCAGATGAGGAATGGTTGAAAAAGATGTGGTATTTCTATGTAATGGAGTATTACTCAGCTATTAAGAATGATAAGTTTGAAGCATTTATACTGAAGTGGATGCCACTTGAACATATACTCATAAGTGAAATGAACCAGACACACATGTGTAAATATCGTATAGTCTCCCTAGTATAACAAGCGAAAAGCAGAAATACAAAGTAAAATACAACATACAACAGGTAAAATCAATTGAGTCACATAAGGCAAAGTGAATGGCATATGCTGCAGGATATTAATCAGCTTTTCTTCTGGATGGTTAACAACCTAAGATCACAAGTCAGAGTTGGAGAAATAGAAGAGCCACAAGGCCAGCCAACATTTTGGCCCTAGCCTTTCAAGGTCAGCGAAGACTGAGGACATAGGAGAACCTGTACTGCAACATCATGAAACTCAGGTGAGCTCCAAATTTTCTGAACAAGGAGATTATGGAGCCACAAAGGAAAGAGATTGAAGTCCTAAAGTGTGCCAGGGGAGAGTCACATGGAGAGAAAACTTTCTCTCAAGCTCTCACAGAGAGCAATCTGGTCAAGCATTGGCCATGACTCATCCACATGGATGACACAGACAAAGGAACTACAGAATAATGTACAGGACTACAAGATAAACCCTGAGAGGACTTCAATGACCACATAGGAAATATAAAGTTCATGTGTTGGTATATAAGTCTTGATCTATCTAGGTCTTAGCCATCAAGCAGAAAAGTATAAAAATGAAGTATACATCGTGAGCCCATAATATTAAGCTGAGCTGTAAATGGATATGGTTGACAATTTCTTTGAATAACTCACTATGATTGTAGAATGCTGGACTGTGTTGGATTGTGGTGTTGAGTTCAAGCACCTAAGTTAGTTGAATAACATTGGAGTGCCCATCTTTGACAGGTGTAGGCAAAGGAAGGGTTGTAGAAAGAAAAAATCATGATGTGTGTGTATAGACAGTACAGATGGGATAGATAACGCTGTGCTTCTTCATAATTCTATGAGAGGCAAGATCTTCACTAATGGTGGTTGGACAGGATATTATGTCGGCTTTTAGTACTATGGTCATCCACTAGGTAAATAATTATTGAATTTTTGATGTAATTCAGGTATAAAAAAATAAGATAAGTAGGCAACTACACTCTTAATTCACTGATAAGAGATATCTGCTAAAATAATATCTGTAAATATAATATCATGTATGCACCTTGAACAATACCAAAACGTAATGAAAACACTTTGCAATGTATTAATTCATCGAATGTGTATGGTTAAGGTGTCTTGAAACTGTCTGATTGACATTTGTATTTTAATAAAATAAAGATAAATGAAAAAAAAAAAAACATGAAGGCAAGAACAACATGGAACATAGTGCTCCAAGTCCTCTAAAAAAAAACAATTCCAACTCAGACTACTATCCTGCAAAACTCTGTTTCAAGTTTGATGGAGAAGTGAAATACCTCCATGACAAATAACAAATAAGGAATTTCATGATGACAAAGCCATCCCTTCACAGCGTACTGAAAGTTGTTATACAGAGGAACCGCAATAACCAGAACTCCATGAAAAAAAAAAAAAAAAAAAAAAAAAAAAAAAACCAAAAAAAAAAAAAAAAAAAAAAAAAAAAAAAAAAAAAAAAAAAAAAAAAAAAAAAAAAAAACAGAAGGAACCCACTAAATAGGGTAAACAATTAAACACAAGACAAAAAGGAGAAAATAATGGCAGATAAATAACATAACAAGCGTAAGTCAACACATTTCCATTATAGCCATCAATGTAAATTGACTCAATTCACAAATTAAGAGAAATAGACTGGCACAGTGGCTTAGGAAACAAAATCCAACAATATGCTGTATACAAGAAAAACACTTAAGTGAAAAAGACATTCATGGGCTTAAATTCAAAGGAAGGAAAATATATTACATGCCAAAGCACCTCAGAAAAAATTCGGGTTAGCAATTCTGTTCTCAGACAGTCTTAACTTCAAACTAACAATGATCAAATGAAATGAAGTAGGCCATTATATATTGGTTAGGGGAAAAATTCAAGAGGAAAAGGTAACACTCATAAATATCAAACACAGGAGCACCCAACTATGTAAGACAAATCTTAATGGACATGAAAAAACTAATATCCAAGACCACAATCTTAAGAGGAGACCTTAACACCCCCTTTTCTCAGAAAGAAAGTCAACCAACAAAAAATTAGCAAGGAAGTAGCAGAAGTGAACCAGACCTTAGAACAAATGGACCTGGTGGACATACACAGTGTTCCACCCCACCACAGCTGAGTACACATGTTTTTTTCAGCTGCACACGGGTCATTTTCTAAAGTAGACCAAATACTAGCCCATAGGTCATTTTAAGTATATGCAAGAAATCAGAAATTATCCCATGCATATTATGCTACCACAGTGCAATGAAACTAGAAAATATGACAAAAGAAACCAGAAAAAACCGCTAAATACATGGAAATTAAACAACACACTGCTCAGCAATCAGTGGGTCACAGATGAAGTCAAAGAAGAAATTGAACAATATCTACAGTTCAATGAAAATACAAGCACAACTTATCAGAATTAATGGGATGCTATGAAAGAATACAGATAGAGAACTGGAAAGTGAAACCCCACTCTCCTTTCCACAAGAAAGAGAAAGATAAGCTGAAAATGGCTCGATGTGATAAACTGATTTGGAAATCTATATTATCTCTCTGTCATCTTCTCCCCACTATTCCTCATTGTAAAAGACTCTTAACCATCTGTATGCCAGGGCAGAGGAATCTAAGGAAAGTGGACGCCTGCATCTTCTCAGAGATAGCTTTCAATAAATTCATTTTCCTTTTTAATAAAATATGTGATTTAATAAAATAAGTAATTTCATCAATTATGAGCAAATGGACATGAATGTATAAATCTACATGGCCAACCACATCATCTTGGTAGGATGTGTGATTCTATCCTCCATTCACATGGCATGACCTCATTCTAACCATTATCTCTACATTTTCCTAGAAATCCACAAGCAACATCTTGCTTAGGAAGAATTCAGAATACAAATGTGATGTGGGCCTATCAGTCACAGTAAGTAACCTGCAAACTTACATAGATAAACTCTGGCACTTTTCATTTTCTCTCCTAACCATTAGAATAATTCTCTATTCTTTTGTCTTGATCTAGATAGGAAACATCTCTTCTTATATTTGTAGGTGTGTCAGCACTATATCATGGCTTAGATCTAAAATGTCCTACAGAATTCTCTTTTGGAGGATGACTAAAAATGCCACAATTCCACAATCACACCTGATCTTTTGTGATGGTATGATTGATAGATAAATTATATCAAAATATTATAGGCAGTCTGAGAAGACTAAGCTTCTCTAAAGCCATTCATAATAATTGTGTGGGGAAATTACTACATAATTAAATTGTGCTTAGGCTCATTTGAGGTCTAGCATCTTGCCATGAAATCTGGCAATGGTATAAAGAAACATAACTTCGTGTATCTATGGTCCAGTTGAAGCCTCAATCGTCCTACGATGTGATGATGTGATGCTGCATGTTAAGATTACATCAGTTGGAGTCATCCTGACTCCTTGAGTATTGAGTATTAATTAAAAAAATGGTTTCACTTGGGGCAAAGGACAAACTCCTTTTTAACTTATTGTGTCTCCCCACCATGTAAACCAGCATAAGATCTTCATCATCATAAGATCTTCATTAGCTTAATCTCACTGCCACCCTCAGAGTCATCCAAGAATCCCTCTTATTACTATGTGCACCCAATGAATAATGGTTAGCACAGAGTATCTTTGTCTTTAGCTATCCTGAGGTATTGACCTTCCATGCCCCCATGTACTTTGAAAATATGTTTCTTTGTCTTTCTCTCTTTATTCCTCAACATATCATTCTCTAGGCAGATTGGTAGACTGCTAAACCCAAGACAATGGGGGTGGAATAATCATCCGTAAAGTCATCCATTAAAGAGTTCAGTAGCTATGTGCACTGTCAAGAGATAGGGCCTGATTGATTGAGTGTGACTTACTAGGAATGTGATTTGGAAGAATATATTCTTATCCCTGGCTCCTCCTTCTGCTCTCTGCTTTCTGACCAGCATGATGTGAGCAAACTTCCTTGGCTAGAACTTTCCATAATTTATTCATCTTTTTTTTTATTTTGTTATTTTTAAAGGTTAAAAACAAATAAAAGCAACAAAGGCAAAAACAGTAACACACTACTGTAAAAACTGTACGGTTTCAAAACAATAATAAAAATTTAACAATTCTTCTTTCATTACATATTTCCTTTGTCAAATGTGTGGTTAAATTAACAGATATAGGTATGTAAAATTGGTCAGATACTTATATATATTTTATGTCTGAACAATTCTTTATTTTTACCACTTTCAAAAGTAATATTTGCTTCAATATTGAACTTCTGTATCAAAACCACATTTCACAGTTATGTGAATCTCAGACACTTGCATCTACCATTTTCAAAACTCAGCTGCTTAATCTTCCTAATAACAAACTTATTTATATCCATAAGTTTTAGCATGGTTCATATTAAAAAAACAGTAGGATATTCCCTGCAGGAAAGCAGAACTTTAGAATTCCTCATTTATTCTCTATGATTGTATTAATAGATTAATTATTTTAAGACAACACATCTGCTTATAGTTTTTTTCTTGCTCTATGTGCCTTAACTTTAGAGTGCAGAAAGGTCAATATACAAGTACACAAGTTTATGTTTAAACCTTTAGAAGGAAATGTAGACAGTGTCATTCTAGTATCATTTAAGATAACTTTATAAAGTTTGGTGCTTGTAAATTTTACAGAGGTGTGCCACATGATAATCCTTTATACATTTTCTTCTTGATGCTTTTCAATCAGTAGCTTCATGGATAAGCAGTTCAATTTTGTTTTTATTTATTTATTTTTATTTTTGCAGAAACTGGGATTGAAATTAGTGGCTTTTGAAAACATAAAATTCTGTGTCACTGAAGTCCTACAAAATTTCCTTTATTATTCCTTGAATAATACCCTTTTCTCAGTTTTTAGCATATTGTCATTCAAAAATCCTTTCATTTGTATTTTGGACTTTAGGACTATATGTGAAATTTTTCCCTCTCATTATTTTCTTCATATTTTGCTAGTTTTAGTCTTCCTATTTTTTCATTGATTTTTAAATTCTTCTTAAAAATAATTTTATTGAGAAACAAATAACAATGAGACAGTTTCAAAACAGATCAGGAGGAAAGTTTCCATAATTAACACATTGCACATTGTTGACTTCATAGTGGTTATTCATAGTACAAGATGCAGACATGATATCCTGTCCACAAACACTATTAGTACAAATCTTTCTATTCATTTAATTAAGAGAAAGTAGCTGTGTATCCACCCTAACTATTTTGAATATACAGGTACAGAATGGTCCTTCATTTGTATCCCCATTTTTGTTTAGTTTTGTCAAAGAAGGGTATTCCATTGTCATTTAAATATTGTAGGTGCTTGTGAATTCTGCAAAATATTCCAGTGTAGTCCAGTAGTACATAATAGTAGTGGGTTATCTGTAGCACTGGCAATGTCAGAAGTTGTTGACTTGAGCCTTTTACAGCTCAGCATATTAGTGTGGCTTACTTTTCATATAAATATTTAAATATTAACACATTCAATAAACTTTTTTTCTTGTCAGTTTTTACTTTATATATTTTTAAAAATTTATTTTAGGGGGCCAGGGAGACTGCTCAGTAAAATATGTGCTTCCCTGGGAAGCACAAGGGCCTGAGTTCCATGCCCAGTTCCAAAAAAAAAAAAAAGTTAAAAATAGAATACTAATTGACAAGACATTAGAAATGGCACACATTAGGGGGCGTGGTGGAGCAGGCCTGTAATCCCAGCACTTGGGAGGCTGAGGCAGGAGGATTGTTGTGAGTTCAAGACCAGCTTGAGCTACAAAGTGAGCTTAAGGCCAGCCTGAACTGCATAGTGAGACCCTGTCTCAAAAAAAGACAAAAAAAAAAAAAGAAAGAAATGGCACACATTTACAAGAACAACATTAGAAGTTTTTGTATGGCGCTTTGCTGTCATCATTTAGTTTCTACCTTCATACTAGCTAACCACATCCCCTGAAAAAGTGTGCCAAAATAGATCTCTTCTCTTTCAGGTTGTGGGTGTTCCTTATTTTGTTCCAGTGATGAGACAGGGATTAAAGTGACCCAATAGGTTTATTAAAGATTTACAGTTATTTGAAACCTACTTTAATTATATCTAGAATAAATCAGTGATTCTTATTTGCAGAAGGGAAAAGTACCTTTTCTTCCATCTTCCTAGGCTCAATGCCTGGGGCCTTCATGACAGAAAAAGAACTTTTCAAAAGCATTAGCTGTAGAAGTCCAATATATATATATATATATATATATATATATATATATATATATATGCTTTAAGCAAGCAGCCAGATAGTTGAGGCTTATATATCTACAGAGGAAACAGTGTCTTGAATTTTTGGACAAGGGAGTCAAGTTATGAGAAGATAAGGAGAAACAATATATGATAAATAGGGGTGGTTTAGATTTGCAGCTAAAATTTCTCAGATGAGGGAATTCTCAAGTAAAGATGGTGAGACATTTTTAACAATTTAATTTTTTTTCATGAGCAGAATATATTTATTGAGGGAAAGAAAGCTCCTGTCCAAGACAGGAAGGACAGGAGGGAGACCTGAGCCGGTTGTCCCCTGGAATAATGTAATTTTTTTATAAATAAGAATTTATACTTCATCCTTAAACAAGTAGAGAAGATAAACAGCTTTTCTTAATTCTTGTTTTCATTTTCCCTTAGCTAAAAATTATACTTATGCCAAAGTGGCATATAATTATGGGGATAACAAAATCTGGTGTACTTCACTCTCCACACACCACATCCCTGTGTCCTACCCTCAACATATTTAAATAGTTACAATATGATCAGAGCAAAACTCATCAGCTGTCATAATTTTAAAATATTGTAGAAGACAGTCATAGAGTGCTACATGGGTAGGTGTCACCAAATGGGGTGCGAGATTGTTAGCCAAAGAGGAGCAAGAATTTGAATTTAAGTACCCATTGGGTGGGTTGTGAGTTTGCTGAATTCTATTACAAGAAAAAAGTTTTCAGGATGTGTAGGCACAATTTTAAATGTACACACTTAGAGAGAATAGACTGCAGGACTTCATGAAAGGGATGCATTTGATCAGAGGTTGGAGATTTTTCTGTGTCTTGGGCATGCCATCAAGATGGATAATCTAAGAATTGTGTTTCCACAGTCATATTACCCACCTGTAGGTTTATGTTAGAATGCAAGCATTTATATGTCTTTGAAACTAAGAAGCCATCTATACTGATGTTTCCTTGGATGATGGATGTTTCTAGACGGAAGAACATTTTAAAAAGCACTGACTCAGATCCCAATCTACAGTCTTGTTAGTCTCTAAGACCCTTGGAAATTATGGGCTTGGATGAGTTTCCTGGAAGGGAAAAGGGCTGGAGTACTTTTTGTGTCCTGATCTTGCAGAGTTTTTTTTTAAATAAAATGTGAATATTAAGATTTTCCTTATCTTTTTTAACTATCACTATTTCTTTTATCCTACTTCATAGAGTGAGAAAAAAACAGATGTTATTCATGAAAGTTCATTGAGCCAGGATTAAGAAAGCCGGCTTTCTCCGCTATTATTATGTGACCTCAGGGTAGTTCCTTAATTTTTTAGTTCTTTTCCTGGTTACTAAAAACAAGCTGACGATGTTTTCTGCAGTCTAGCTGGCTGTACCTACAACAGCACTATGAAAAAGTAAATCATTAAAGCCTGTTAGTTAGTGGATTGATCCCCATGATAGCTACATGTGAAAATGATGAAAGTCTTTCAAATTCCCTGGGTGGGGATTCTATTGAATTTAGTGTAATGTACTCTTGCTTATTATGATGCTGTTCTCAGAGTTTCCCATTTGCAGAATTTTGGTAAGAAACCTCTGTGAATGAGACTACCAAATTTATTTTCAATATTTTTGTTTTTAAGTCTTATATAGAAGTATTGTACTCAGGAGTAAGCCTATGAAGCCTATGCAAAGAAAATAGGATGTTGAGGTGCTTTTATGCTCAGCTTTAAGAACATATCTTACCGGGAGATAAAGTAATAACTGTGATTTTCAAGTGACTCAAGCTGATTCAGGAGACACTTGCCAGAGAGAGTTCAACATACTGCTACAGTAACTATATACCTTCTGTAACAACATTTATTAAGCCCCAATTCACAACACATGGTTCTGCCAAGGATTTGTCCTGATTTATAAATGTCTGTGAAAAGCCTTATAAAATTATTCAGATTAAGCCATATTGTATTTTGCCTTTGGTAAGACAACTTTATGGAGAATAATATAAATTTTCTGAATAATAACATGTGGATTATCTGTCCTGGACAAATTGGAACTGATAATTATCATGTGCACAGCCAAGATGATTATTTTGAAGAGTATGAAATTCACTGAATTATAATTATGCTTGGATACTTTTTAAACACTGGC
The DNA here is from genome assembly GCA_004027165.1 of Ctenomys sociabilis. Lineage (NCBI taxonomy): Eukaryota > Metazoa > Chordata > Mammalia > Rodentia > Ctenomyidae > Ctenomys > Ctenomys sociabilis. Next base: position 14,770 of record PVKA01022257.1, read on the forward strand.
CTTACTCTTTCATAATCACACCTCATATTAGAGGTAGGTAAGATGCCATATAAAGAGACTAATTACAAAATGAATGAATGTGTTTTTTTCTTCCATGGAGTTGACAGGTTGCCACAGCTACAAATTTTTGTGTTCTTCCATATTAGAAAAATGTAATGATTAAGAGAATATGATACAGTTGTTATTCACCCACACTTACATAATCACATGAAATGGTTTGTTGTATTTCTATCCTTTGGCATAATGGTGATCATTGTCACTGAGTTTTCAAAAAGTACCAATCCACTATTTTTTTTCTTTAAGAAATATAGTTTGGGTTTTTCCTGACATTTACATAACTATATGTGGCCATTATCCATGTGACAATCTTTCTTTTTAACCTATGATTATCTTAAAAATAAGTAAAAGAATCTCCAGGGCTTTTAACTTTTTTTATTTTAGAGGTAGCAGTTCAGCTTTCCACGTGATCTAGTCAGCATCTTTAGATCTTTATTTCCTTTGAGGAGTTTCACGTCTTCATGTGCCTGCCTGGTTCTTTTGTACATTCCTTGACCTCTTGTTCACAGCAGGTTGAGGTCACTTAGACTGAGCATGTTTGTTTCTTTCTCTGACTACATAGTATTATCAAGTCTGATGAAGGTAAGCAAGAAATTTGTTACCTACCATTTGTAGGCTGGAAGAAATTATCTGGGCTTAGCTATATCCTTTTTTGTGTTTGCCAAATTCATAAGGCCTTCAGAAGGGATTTGCATAACTACAGAATTAGCCAATATTTGGGACTTACCCAGATTCAGTTTGAGAATGTGGCCACATATTATAAACACACACCCTCAGACTGATCAATAACATCATACTCTCCCTCTGTAAGTTTAGGGTTTTAGTTTACATGCAAATGATAAATACCTTAGAAAATAGATCAATATGAGTACTGAAGTGAGCAAAATGAAATTATTATTTAGTTTATTGTTATAACTTTAGTGAAAATAGAATGGAGTACTGAGCTATTGCTAGAACAAAAAAATAGACAATACATCTTACTACCATGCACCAGTTTTTTTTGCTGATATTGCAACACACTCAATCAAACTAAAAAGTTATATCTCATGTAGTAAGGAGAAATAAACATTTTTCATTGAAAATCACTCTATGTAATATTGGGGAAAATCCAAGTATTACCACGGAATGGGCCAATAATATTTAAGGTTCACTAGAAAAGGAACAATTGTGAACTGTACACCTAGTAGTAAGAAATAAGTTGTTACAGTTATTAAATATTGTCAGAAAGGTAGCAGCTATTGCAGGAAAAGGGGAAAAGAGACAAGAGAGCCAATAACTCAGGCTTTCATAATTTAAAGGCCAGATACTTCCAGCTTTAGGTGACTCTCTGTGAGTCTCCCTCCTCAGAACCAGTGCTCTGTTGCCTAGGACATGGCCATTTCCTTGGCTTTTGTTATTTTGCACCTCTTACGATTATGAAAGAAGCAATAACATTGGGTGTTGCTTAAGGGAAGTACATTCTTCTTTTAGGGACAAACATAGCTCTTTGCTTCAGCTGTTAGGAGATCTAATTCCTTCCAACATTACATGGCCTCTGCTGCAAGTGAGTCTATTTGGTCTGAAGGAAGGCGATATTCTGGTCAAGTATATCTAGACTATCTGTCAAGTTCTTTTGATCTGTTGATGATAGGAGAAAAGATGAAATTAGCTATAAGGACTTGTGTGAGTAATCACTGTTTATTATGTCTATTACAGACAGTTTTACTAATACTTCGGGACGACCCCAAAAGAAACAGAAAAGACTCAAGAAATATTATGGTATAACTTGGAACAGAGACCTTAAATGTAATAAGTGAAAATATTCACACAATTTACTTAAAAGTGGCAAACCATTTTGTATATCTGGCTGGACAAAGTGGTTGGTGTTTTGGGGGGACCACCAAGAAGACTCCATCTGAAAGAAGACAATTTCTTTATATTTGATTTCACCTTTATCTTATTCTATTTTACCTATATGTACAGAATTGATTGAAAGGTACTCAACCCCCTCAAAACATTGTAAATGGGTCTAGTCCATACAAGGATACATAGCCTTTGAAGCAAAGTGACAGGTCTGTACACAGCCCACCCAAGGCTTCTGCATACTAAACATAAGCTAGGCTAGGAGGCACAGCACTGATGGCTGAGACAAAGCTTTGAAAAGGAAGCAATAATATCCCAGTGCAGATAAAAGCTAACACCAGAGCTGAAGCATCTGACCCAAAACACAAAATACTATCACAATCTGCGTTAGTCAGATTCTTCCAGACTTTGAAGCTACCTATTACTGGAACCTGGTAGTATCTCTGCCTATGTGTCCCTGCCTATTGTAGAGGTGACATTGTACTTCCTACCTAGCCCTGATCACAGAATTCATATAGTTCACACCATTCTCATAGTCACTCAATCCCCAAGCCACATCCTTTTTCATTAATTATTGAAATCTGAGTTTGGCCCTGGGTTGTAGCCTTTGTTCCAATTAGACTTAGGATACCATGGTTCCCCATAATTCTAGACATGTCTCTCTCCTTTTTCTCACAATGGGTGGCACTGGAAGTGGTAGCTTGGAATTTACTTTCATAAATTCCAATTCCTTTGCCATAGGATTATAGTATATGATCTCTAGACATCAAATAGATGGGTGTTTATACGTATTTCATTTTATGAAAAGAAACTTGAGATTGTTTATTGATTTACAGTTTAAAATGTTTGTGGTGTCTCTTCTTCATCTGTTACTGTCCCAGATAGCTTGGTCTTTACCCTGGAGAATTAAAATGAAACTATTTATTTCATGCACATTAAAGGCAAAAGGAGTGCTTAACAGGGTTGTGAGAGGGCTTTTCCATGTGACTGAGAGTTGGTCTGGAGGTCCACCCTCTTTCCAGGTCTTTATTAGGACCTTGTGTTGGTTACTATATTCTCAGTGTTGATACAATATGCCCATTGCCCCAAGTTAAGACAGGAAAGATTTATTTAACTCGCTGTCTGTTGAAGTTTCAGTCCATAATCCTCTGGTTCTAAGGCAGGGTGCCATGTCAGAGGAGCCACAGTTCAAGGCAGCAGAATACAGCAAGAGCATCAAGAGCAAGATGGAAAGAAACAAGCCTCCTTTCCTCCCTTATATTATAATCAGGCCATCACCTCAGGGTAGGTGTAGCACTCACACAGTCTCCATGGCTTCCTCTTGCACAGGATGAAGAGGTTTACTAGGTGAAGACCCTGGCCCCTGCTGAGTCACTTAGTCAAATTTCCAAATTTCTCCAGTTAACACAATACATCATGCATTACATAACTGTTCATCCGGATGGACTTTGAGTTGCTATTGTTATTATTGTTAGTCCCTGGGAGTGGAAGAATCTTATTTACATATGTCAGAGGTCCTGGTGCAAAGTTCCTAGATGTGACACATGGTGAAGGATTTGTGAAGTTTCAGTGCCAATATGTAAATCAGATGTCAAAACTGGCCTGCTGCATCTCATCAAAAGAATGTTTTTGACCTCACTTCTTGATGCTAGTATTACCAGACTTGTGAACAGGAAATCATCCTTCCCCACACGTGGAGTACTATATGTGAGGCTTCAGTGATCATGTGCAATGAGTAACAGGCACAGTGATATCTTAGGGCTGGCTCTATTGAAAGGTCTTTACATATATTTCATTGGCAAAAGTTGTCTTAGATTTTTTTTTTTTTTTTTTTTTTGTCTTTTTGAGACAGGGTCTCACTATGCAGTTCAGGCTGGCCTTGAGCTCACTTTTTAGCTCAGGCTGGTCTCGAACTCACAACAATCCTTCTGCCTCAGCCTCCCTAGTGCTGGGATTACAGGCATGCGCCACCACGCCCAGCTTTGTCTTAGATATTTTAAACTACTGTAATTCCTACCTTCATATGATTTTAAGCATGAGCCTCTGAGATTTCATTCATTTCTTTAATTTGAATCTTACTTTGATTCTTGTTTTTCTACAATTACCATGGAGAGCACAAAGTATTTTTATCTTTTATTCTATCCTTTCTCTATTGTCATAAATGTATATTTTTATCAGAGATGGTATTCCAATGCCATTTAAATACTGTAGGTGCATGAATTCAGCAAAATAATCCAATATAGTCCACTAGTCCGTGATAGTAGTGGGTTATACATAGGACTGGCCTTGACAGAAGTTGTTGACTTGAGTCTTTTACAAAACTGAACAAAAAAGGGGATACCAATGAAGGATCATTTTATATCTGTGTATACAAAACATTTAGGATAAGTATACAGCTAATTTTTCTTAATTCCATGAGAAGAAAGATTTGTACTAATAGTGTTTGGAGAGGACATCATGTCTGCCTCATGTACTATGAATAACCACTACGAAGACTACAATATGTAATGTGTCAATTATTGAAACTGTCTTACTAATCTCTTCTAAAACTGTCCCATTGCAATTTATTTCACAATAAAATTAATTTAAAAATAAAAAAAAACTGGCCTACTATAGAGTATCTCAAATGGTCTGTGATTAAGTTTGGACTTGGCGGCTACCTGAAGTTGCATGAAGGTAACTGGAAGCAGATATAATACATAAATAAATAAAAGTAGGGTGAAAGCTCACCCCAATAAAAATAAACTAGAACTGAATAAGTCACACCAGTAACACAGAGGGATATGCCAAGGAACATCTCTGCTGTGCTGACAGTTTGAGAAGGGCTATGTGGTGTCTGAAGGCATTCTTTTGCCTAGTGCCCTGTTCACTTGCACTTCAAACTCTGTCACTTGTTCCCATCACTCTTTAGATTATGTCAGGTTTCCCTAGAGTTCTTGGCTTTGTTATGAGTCTTTAGAAATAGGGTGCATATGGACTTAACTTCCTTCCTTTTCTTATCCAGTTTTCATTTGTCCACTACTTCATCATTGTTACAGAACACTAAATAAGTTTTATTGAGAAATTGCCTTATTTTGATCTGTGAGACCAGTTGGAGCTTTCAGCTTTTTCCTGGTATCAATATCTGACTAATAAAGTGCTGTTTTAGGATACTCTGGTCCTTTCTATATTCTAGGTCTATATTAGTGTATTTAAAGATTGTCTCTTTTAGTCAAAGCTGGAAAGTAACTGGATTCTCATTGGGTCCTAACCAATAGACCTGAGCTTACTATAGTTCATAAGATTTGGCATCTCTTGTCATACATCAGCTAAAATGGAATTGATGTATAACCTTTGTTTGTTTTTCTAATCCCCATGTTATAACTCCACTTGGGCTCCTATTGTGACCCAAATAACTGAGTAGTTGGCTCATTATCAGAGAGTGGGTATCTAATGGTTTGGCCATTGGCCTGTCTTGCAACCTTTATATTATGTTTCCTTTCTACTCTGTGTAACAAGAGTGGAGGATCTTACCAGTTCAGATGAAAAGCTATTGTGAGGGTACTGAAATTGTAAGCAAAAATTTTTGGAATCCTCACAGAATCAACCCAGTTTTTCTTGCATTACTGAATATTCTTAATTGAAAAATGAATTAACATCCAGACTACATTATTCTTCTTGCCACTTCATGACGGATTACAGCAGTGGTGGACTTAAATGTTAAGTTTCCTACATCTGAGGCCCTATGACAATTAAATTCAGACCTGGATAAGATGGATTCAGAAGGTGGACTTTATCTCTCTTTTTGACTAAGCAGTTTGCTGAGGAATTATCCTCTGGGTAAGAGGAGCTTACAGGTGGGGGGTCCTCCCACAGCTCCTGAGGGAGGGTGAATCTAAAGTATAGATCTGACCTCTGGTAGAGGGACAAAAAGGCTTAAACATAAGGTTCCTTTGGTCATTTTTCATGCTTCTTAAAGGAAAGATATAGTTGAAATATTGCTTATTTCAGGCTGCCCAGGAGTTATCAAGTCTTGTGTTTCTGCAAGTAGATGTCTAAGCCAGTTTACCTAATACAAAGAAACATAAGATGATACCTTTGAAGGGTCTTATTGTAGAACTTATTCCAATGGTTAAGGAGACATCTAAGGGTAAAATCATTCAGGGTGAGGTTGTTTCCATCTGCAGACAGGAAGGATAAAATTAGCTTCTAAAATTCTAGTAGCCCTATCCCTGGGTCAGTGTCCATTTTGGACACATGATAGGGCATCTCCTGATAGCAGGCCTGTCCTGGGATCAATTTTTGTTGGTGGAGACCTTATAGGTAATCTCCCAGAAGTTCTGTCCAGCTCTCACTTTGGGTATCCCTAGGAAACTTGAACCCTTTAGGGGTGAACATCTCCAGTCTTAAGTGAGCACTGTTGTTACTTCCTTTGGATCCGATGCATTTCACCCTACAAAAATAACTGATCTTTCAGTTGAAGATTCCTGAAATGTGACAATGTGATGATGTACTGATTGGTTGTCCCTTATCCAATTAAAAGAAAATAAGACCCATTCCTACAGGAATCAATTTAATCAGGCCACAAAGCATATACATCTGGTGACAGCAATATGTAAGTCAGTCACTATTTAATTTTAGTCAGCACACACAGGTAACACAGTCTTTCAAGCAGCAATATTATCTTAAAGCCACTGCTATTCTAATGAAAGTAAAACTAAGGAAACCAATATAAGCAAACAGCTTCAGGAATTATCAGCTCTAGGGAGGTGGGCTTTGGGACCTATAGGAGGTGAATCAGCTACAGCTAGCTTATGGTAGCCAATGGCTAGTTTGTGCAAATATGCTGGTGAGAGGTTTATTAAATGAACAAATTCTTTTCTTCCTATGCTGGAATACAATGTACCTATTAATTGTGTTTTCACAAGTCATCTAGAGCCAGAAACCAAATGAATTAAACACACTAATAGCCAAAATGCTTGGGGAGAGGGGATCAAGAAAGGAGAAGGGAAATCACTAAAGCATATGGAAAGGATATGCTTGCTGTGAGCCCATGACCTATTGGTAACTATAAATATCCTTGGTACTCAAGAGCTTCTCAAGTCCTTGGAAAGTTATCAAGCACTCCACAGAGAAAAGTAACAGCTCAGGTGACCCTGGATCATGACTTATAGTCCCCTGCTATGGGCAACTATGCAGACCCTAAAGCCCACTATGCTAGAGGTGAAACTTCCTGATTGTAGTTTCCTGTTAGTTCCCTTTCCTTTATTTTAACTGTATCACAGGCAAAACTGTTCTTAATTCATTTGGCTTCATCATTCCATTATTCCAATGTGCCACTCAAACATCACCACAACAGACCTGTTCATAAAAGAGAATACAAGAAGGGATAGTCTTGAGACTAAGTTGCCATGTCAGCTCAAAATCATTTGAAGATAAAAACTAAATAAATCCATCAAGATATTCTTGGTGCAGTGGTGAAGCTTTCAGTGGTTGGTGAGTATATTTTGAGGCTTTCAACGTTCAAGTTCAACCCTCATATCCACTATTCCCATAAATTTCATAATCAAAATATACTTTCCAACATATTAAATTATCACCACTTTAGTTTGTTCCTCATCTCCAGCTTAATGTCCTGTGGTTACATTCTTGTTTGTAACATGCTAGTACAACAAGGTAAGTACTAAGTAGGAAAACACTCTAAATACAATTGATGGCTGTACAAATGTCTTAATTCTTCTACACATTTCACTTAAAATTTTAAGTCCTTATACAAAATACTCTCAAGGAAATTAGGAATTTTAACCTAGAGACTTCATATGAACACTCAAAAAATATTTTGATAAGATCAAATGATTTTATAATCTTCCTTACTTATATCTACAGAGTTCCAAATTAATACTTGGGTGCCATGTGGCATTTGAATGTGAGAAGTGAGCCATAGAAACAGTGTGGTATTATCAGAAGAACATGGGATTTTGACTGAGACAGATGGCCTTTGGTAAGTTATTAAAGTCTGAGATTCAGTTTCTTTAGGGAAAATGTGTATGCTGCTTCAGGGAGTTTCAGAGATTAAAACAGAATGTGTTTACAAAATATCTGGCACAAGTGCTTGGAATATGCTACACATTTAAGACATTTGTGATATGAAAAGCCGAAGTTTCAGAACATTTTAAAATAAACTTAGTAAAAAAGTGCAATTATTTTCTAAGTATGCATATATTACACACAATATTTGTTATTAAAGATAACCTCAGTGGGGAGTTTGAGGTAATTGGCAAATACCTGCAATCCCAGATACTCAGGGCTGAGGTAAGACCACAAGTGAAAGGCCAATCTCTTACTTTTCTTGTTGCTGAGACAAAGTATTCAACACTAAAAATTAAAGGAGAAAAGATCTATTTTGGCTCACAGTCTGTAGAGGTTTAGTCTATAATCAGCGGGTTCTAAGGTAGGATGGCACAGAAGAGAGGCATCACAATAAAGACACAGTTCATGGCAGATGGAAGGCAGCTAAAGCAGCAAGCAACAAGAACAGTGCTCTTTCTGCCACTTACATTCTGTCCAGGTAGCACTCACAAGTTGGCAGGGGCACCTTTAATCCTAGCATTGCACTGTACATCAATTCCAACATACTCTAGGTCCAGTTACTACCAAAAGCCATGAGGCATGTCAAACATCTAGAGACAAGCCATACCAGCTAGCTTCGGCAACTTAATGAGATTCTTTCTCAAAAAAAAAAAAAAAAAAACTCTCAAAAGCTTGGATATATAACTCAAAATAACTCTCAAAAGCCTCAAGAACACATTCCATGCATATGAGAAGTCCTCGGTATATCCCTATTTGCACACGAACAACAGTAACCATTTTAAGATGTAAAGTGAACTTGTTATAATCTCATTTTAAAATGACTAATCTAGAGATCTCAATATATACAACTTACCCAAACTAAACCATTTGACAAGTAGCAGATAGGACTAAAATGTGCATCGTTTTGCTGTCAGTTGTTTTCTACTTTCGTGATGCAAAATACTTGGAGGAACAGAAATACAAGATTAAAAATGGGGAAGCTGGTACTGGAGGTCAATCATTTATAATCTCTATGCAGTTCTCCAAGGAGAGCTGTCTTTAAGGTAGGTCCTGAGGAAACTACTTATGTATAGCTGTGCAGTTCAATGAATGAGAATGATCTAAGTTGAGTTCTTACACTAGGGAGACTATACTGAATTCACATGTGGGTCTGGTTTACTTCACTTATGAGTATATCTCTAAATAGCATCCACTTATATATGAAGCCTTCAAGTTTATCATCCTGTATAGCTGAATAATACTTCATTGTATAAAAATACCACATCTTTTTCATCCATGCCTCAGGTGACGGGCATTTTGGTTGCTTCCAAGATTTGGCTATCCCAAATTGTGCTGCTATAAATATAGGTGCACATATATCACTATAGTATGATGTTTTATAAATAAAAAAGGGGGGATATAAATGAAGGACCACTTTGTAGTAAAATACATAAATATAAAATAACAGATATACAACTACTTTCTCTTAGTTCAATGTGAAGAAATTTTTGAACTAATAGTCTTTAGACAAGATATCATGTCTGCATCTTGTACTATGAATAACTACTACAAAGGCAATATGCAATGTATTAACTAACTGTCTTACTACCCTATATTGAAACTGTCTCATTGCTACTTTTTTCACAATAAAATTAATACTAAAGAAAAGAATGATCTAAGTTGGTCTGAATTAGAAAAGAGGAAATTTTGGGATGAGATATGGTAGACTTGAGAGCCCAAAATAAATAGGACAGCTGGAATGAGGATGCTTAATACTGGTAAAACTTCAGAGGAACAGCAAGATATTTCACCGATTCTTAAAATGAATTCAATTTGTGTGTGTGTGTGTGTGTGTGTGTGTGTGTGATGTAACCTTAACTTCTACTCTTCTAAAGTATCATTAGCAAAGTGTCAATTGATTATAGTGCTAATAGAGTGGATTTTCATTATGAGAATGAGAAACACGCCAAGATATGTTCCAGGGTTACTTAGAATGCTTTCTATTTTTACCATACAGAAGTCATATCTTATTTAGATAGATAAACAGTTTTTAAATATTAAAGACAATTAAAAGCACTTTCTAAGGTATTTGTATGTTGTAAAATAGAAACCATCAATTCTAAAAATATAATGACTGAGGAGGTCATACTGATATATGGGGAAAATAATTTTGGTAGATGACCTCCAAATGATATAGGGGAAAAAATGAAACTCCCAACCTGAAAGGTATCTTGGGATGGGTTCAGAGTCTACAAATCTAAGAATAAATTTTAGGAACAAATGGAGGTTATGACAAGAATGTATTTGTTGGGGAAAAGAAAGCTTCTGTCTGAGAGACAGACAGAAGGGAGACCCTGAGTAGCTGTTCCCAGGAAGCTGTCTCTTCCAGGGACTTTTATAGAGGAAAACCACATATTGAGGTAGGTCTAAGGTGGTGGAGAACATGGGAACTTGCATAGGTGGGCAAGGGGTGGGACAAAGCTATGGTCAATCAATGAGATTACAAGCAACATTGCTCATGTAAAACTGATTAAATAAAGTACCAAATGAGGAAATGAGTCACATAGCAAGGGGCCATGAGTCCAGGGACAGGGTCTCTTCCTGTTAAGGGTAGGGTTAGTGACTCACTTGGGCTTTTTCTAGGTGATTGATATCTATTTAGAATATCAGTCACTGATGCCCATCCCTAGGAAAGTATGTAGCTATATTGGTTTTCTCTTTTGTCTTGAGGTGTGGCCCATATGGGAGTGTCTTTTCCAAGCTGCAAAATCACTTTGTCTTCCATATTGTCTCCTTGAGGGCCTGCCCCTATCTGACTACCTAGAATATTTCTATTTAATTCAGCTGTTTGCAGCAATACAAACACTGATTTACCAGGGGTATATATTTCTCCCACAAGAAATTTCTTCAAGTCAGATATGAATTGGTTCTATGCAGAAATGAGTGTTATTAGATCTTTTTATTTTTTGAAAGCAAGCAAGCAAATACACAAATTCATTATGTGTACCTTTATGTGTAATTTTCGGATTTGAAAATACTATATTGTAAAGCATTCAGCATGCTAGATCTACTTCAGGACCACCTGCTTGTGACTTCTAATACTCCCAGTTCTTCCACATGCTTCAAGATAAATTTGAGAAGCACTGATATATAGGTATCCTTAGCGTGTTGAGCTACAGATTTAGAAATAATTATATAAGATCATTTTCTTTGTACCTTGGGAGTCCTCTCATCCAGAAAAATAACTGTCCTTTCATCATAGGATTGTTATTATATAATTATATGCAGCATGTTATTTTATTTATTTTTCATTTATCTTCTAAAATTTCTCAAAGTTTGAATTTACAGCTACTTGAATTCTAACCAACAATATCACATTGTGCACCAATTGTGGTTAGATTCAAGTCAGAAGAGTATTGCCTTACGAACTTTTCTTTTAATGTTCTGGGGCTAGTCAAGAGCCAAATTACATTTCTCACTAGTTTTGTGTGTTTCCACATTTTCCTAAGACCAGGGTAAAGTTGTGCCTGAATGCCAGCAGGACTTTCCTTGGCAGTACGCCTAGTAAATATATAATGCTGTAAAGGTAAGCTTCTTCTGGCACTTTTTCCTTTTGTGTTTTGGAGATAAGGTCATTATGTAGCCCAGCCTGGTCTGGAGCTCTCAGCAATATTCAGGCAGCAGCCTCCCAAGTGCTGGGATTATAGGCTTGCAACACCACATCCTGCTGCATTGTTTTAAAATCACTGCTACTGTACTAAAAAGTGTATATTTACTCTTAACTAACTACTTATACTCAAGCCAATTTTGTTGATTGCAGTTATTTTATAGTTTACAAAAATAGCTATTCCCATTCTAGGCATCTTCCGAAAAGAGTTAACCCCATCATACCACAGTAAGTTACGCATATCTACGTTTGTAGCAGCACAATACCTAACAGCTAAATTTAATGAGCATCTTATACATCCATCAGCAGAAGAATGGATAAAGAGAATGTGGTATGTATCTACAACGGCATGCTATTCTGCCAGAAAAAAAAAGAATAAGTTTGAGTCACTATTATAGATATAAATAAATATAGAGTCAGAGAGGGATTTGACTTTTAAGGAAATTAACACAGAAGATACCACAGATAAAAATTGTGGGTAGAGGTGAAGCTGAAGAGAGCCAGGTCTTAGGATGGAGATGCAATAGCCAGCTCTTTTAGACTCTTGAGAAAAACAGCACTTGTGCTTATACTCTAATTAGTACCACCTGGTTCATTGAGTCCAGATAGGCATGACATGCACAGAGATAATCAGAGAATATGGACCCATCTCTTTCCAAGAATGTCTTTACTCTTTCCATATACCCTCACTATATAACTTATTTCCCTATTGAGTCATTATTAACTAAGTGACATAGTTGTAATCCTGCAGGTTGATTGTTGTGTGAGCCATGTTATACCCACATTTTGATTTGTCTGTATAAATCACCACTAGCATAGAGCTCAAATAGCAGCCCATTTTGAGGGCCATCTCTTGTATCTCAGGAGATTTCAAGAAACCTTTCCTACTCCAAATCTTTGTGGTGCTCAAAATTATTAATCCATACTTGGGACACATGAATTCTGCACATCTAATATGTAACAAATTGGGAAATATTTTCCCCATCACAATTTGTAGAATATATGTATCTTGAGATCATAATATTAAGTGACGTAAATCAGACACAAAATATTTAGTACTGCTTGTTTCCTCTTATACCAGAAACTCAGCATATAGATAAAGTGAAAATAAAAGAGAAAATATTAAAAATCAGAGAAAAATATTATTGCAATTGAGCATGAACAATGTATAGAAAATTACATCTTTATTTAATACAATTGTCTTAAACGTTTTATTGGTCTGTTAGTCTAGCTGTTGAAATGTGTGGATGGTAATTAAATTTATAAGGATTTGCAAGGTGAATAAATCTAATGCTAGCAAAAAGGGGGGATGGAGGGACAAAAGAAAATGAATTATAAAAACAGATGAAAGCTTATAAGAACAAATAAAATAAAACTTTCACTAAATCCTTATCACCTGATAAAATATTTTATAAGCCATTTAACCATCCATATTTGTCATGCATCCTTGTGTTGTTGACAATTTTTTCTCACCAGTCAATTCTATTTAATAATTGAAAACATTATTTGTTAATAACTTTCAAATATTTTCTTACATGGAAGTATTATGATCTATTTAACCAAATCTGTGCAAATGGATATTTAAGTTTTTTCTGTTTTGTGTACTTTTATAAGTCATGTGAGGACTACTAATTTTATACACATTTTCCCTCCTTCTTGATAATTTTCTAGAGATGCATTTTAATAGAGAAATTGTTTAGTGTGTATTCATAGCACTTGTCCACTAATTGTCACATTGATTTCTAGAAAGTTTATACTATAGCTTTGAAAAAGCAAGAATTAATATTTTCCTAAATACCAACAATAGTGGATATTATAAATTTCTCTTTTATTGTTTGATCTTTGAAAACTTCATAGAAGTCATGATTTCAAAAAGTCTTTATTCTTTTTGTGTCAGTTTATTTTTTATGTTTCTTTTATCTTTTCACATATTTAGGAGAAAGTTTTACTACTTTATTTGCTTTTCTTATCAATTTATCTGTTCCTGTTCTCTGAAGAATTCACTATTTATTATTTATTAAGAATTTCTTCTCTTAAGTTCAATATCTTATTATTTTAATTGACTAAAGACTTTGTAAGTATGTTTAGTATGTATTAATTCAGTTTTATTTACTATATTTTTTTATCTGGATGTTATTTCTCAGAGATTTGTGTTATTTTTTATCATCACTTATACTTTAGTCCCGCAATCACTTTATGTCTACCTTTAGGGAACGTCGCATAGTCAACTCGATTTTCAGCAAACCTCTTTCTTGGAATGTAACCTACACTCTGCCTTGGTTGGTTTTTACTATAATTAGTCTCCGTTTCCGATGGAGAAAATTTTCTTTGTTATTCAGTGAATAGTAATTGGAATTTTATAGGTTCCTTTTGTATATCATGCTTACTTTAGCTTACAGTAAGGAGCTCTAAATATTAGGGAAGAAAAGAATACATGAGATATAAAAGACTGTTATTAGTCTCTTCATAGGTATTGAGAAATTACTGAAAAATACAGTTAATGTTCAAATTTTATCATGAAAGGATACTGGATTTTACCAAAAATATTTCTGCATCTAATGAGATGATCATGTGTTTTATGTGATTTTTGTTGTTGATTCCATTTATGCAATGCATTACAAATATGGATTTAATAATGTTGAACCTTCCTTGGATCCTTAGGATGAACCCACTTGGTCAGGATATGTGATATTTTTAATATTTATGTATTTGTATGTTTATTTGTGTTGCGATAGGGCCTTCTTTGCAGTTGAGGTTAGCCTGGATCTCACTTTGACACAAAGGCTAGCCTTAAAATTGCAGCAAACTTCTTGCCTCAATCTTCTCTGTGCCAGGACTATAAGTATGCACCACGGTGTCTTATCATGCTGGTATGTATCATTATGCTTGCTAATATCTTGCTGAGGGTTTTTAGCATCTTTATTCATTAAAAAGTTCAGTCTATTCTCTTTTCCACTTTGGTCCTTGCTTGAGTTTGGAATCAGGGTAACTCTAGCTTCCAAGAATGATATTCACAGTACTCTTTATGTTTCAGTTTCACTAAAACAGTTTTCTCTGAGGAAAAAGCTGCTCATGGTGGCACATGCCTGTAATTCATCACTCAGGAGGCTGATGCAGGAAGTTTGCTGTGAGTTCAAGACCAGTCTGGGCTACAAAGTGAGATCAAGACCAGCCAGACCCGCATAGAGAGACGGTGTCTCAAAAAACCAAGAATAAAAAATAAATGTCTGAGGAGTACTTGTGCTAGGACTTCTCTGATAATTTTTATAGTGCAACAGTGAGCTTATCCAGAGCTGAGCTTTTCTTTCTTAAGTGTTTATCACCAGTTAAGTTTCACTTATTACTGTTGAATTAGTCAAAATTTTCATGTGTTCTTCATTCCGTTTCTTATATTTATAAATATACAGGAATCTATGATTTCAACATTGTCCAACCTATTGTTGTATAGGTTTCTGAAGTAGTTAACAATACTTTTATTATTGCTGTTTCAGCAATGTGGGTTGTGGTTATTGTCTTTTTCACATGCTCTTTCTTTCTAGTTTGTTTTTGTTTTTGGAAAACATTGCATATATTTTATATTTTATAGCAAAGGATCAGCTTTTTTCATTGAGTTGTATTTTTTGTCTCAAGTTCCTTCATTTCTACTCTGATCTGTATGATTTCCTTCATTGTACTAGCATTGGATTTGGATTCTTCTTGTTTCCTAGAAGTATGTTGTGGAGGATCACATTATTTGTTTTGGGTTCATTCCATTTTTCTGATGTGGGCAGTCACAACTTTCAACTTCTCTGTTCAGAATGCTCCTTTTGTGTGTCCCATAAGATCCTGATCCATTTTCCTTTGATTCAGAAAACAAATTTCTTTCTTGATTTCTACAATGACATATTGATTATCCAAGAATACACTTAAATTGTAATGTGCTTGTTAAATCTCTGTGACTCTTTTGGCCATTGATTTCTAGTTTTATTGTGCTATGGTATGATAATATGCATGGGAAGATTTCAACAATTTTGTATTTATTTAAGCATAATGTATGGCTTGTAAAGAATGTTTCTGTTGTTATTGGATGCAAAACTTTGCAGATATCTATTAAGTATGTTTAAAGTGTTGGATCAACTCTGACATTCCTTGATAATTTTTGTCTAGTTGATCTATTTATGACAATAATATATTGACATTCCTCACTATACTTACAGTGATATTTACCTGATCTTTTAAGACCAGCAATAGTGTTTGTTCTTTGCAGATTTATGTGTCAATGTCTGATTAATAAATATTTATATTTATTATCCCTTTCTTTTGAATTCTTGCTTAAAAAATATGTAGTGATCTTTAGTGCCTCTGATTAGTTTTGGCTTGAAGCCACCTTTCTAAGTATGATAGCTACTTTTCAAGGTTGTCATTGCACGGAATAATTTTCAGCACATTCATTATTGGTTTATAATTATATTTTGAATTACATATATTTCTTGTGTGTAGTGCACTTCTACCTGATAGTCTAATCCACTCGGCTGAATTAAACTAGCATGGCCAAATCCACCACAGCCAAGCCTGGTGAATGTGTTAGAGAGTGTCCTGATTGCCTGCGCACTGCTGGCTAGAGCCCTTCAGAGCCCCCGCCCACAAATACGTCAAGCAAGTGCGAACTTTTGCGACTTTCTCGGCCCTGGATCCAGCTCATCCCAGCCCGGTGAGTCTGTGAGAGAGCTTCTCCCCAGTGCTCCCTGGCCAGGGGCGCAACAAAGGGGCACCACTGGCTCACTGTTGGACTTGAGGAGCACGACAGGTTCACTTCCAAGGGCTGCAGCAAAAATAGCTGAACAGAATACCTAGGCCAAGATGAGGCATAACTGTATAAACTCAAAGTTAATAGATCTGCATCAAAATCTCATTAGGTGCTAAGGTTATAATGGCACCAAAGGTCTACACCAGGACTCCCCCATCTTGCTCCATCCCGCCCGCACCCGGCCAGCCCCTGAGACCGGCCAGAGACAGCGCGGCTGACTCCGCCATCTTCCTCCAACCCGCCCACGCCCGCCCAGCCAGAGACCAGCCTGAGACAGTGGCTGACTCCAGCGGCCTCCGGGATCCCATGTCAAGCGCTCCGGGCGAGACCGAACTTACAGGACTCACCAGGCTTCCCAGATGAGTGAAAGTGTGGTGACTCTAAGGGAGAGCCTTTGGCTTCTTCCCACGCTACGCGGATCTCTCTCCTCAACCCCTCCAAGCCAGTGACTGGCCTGAAACCTCAGGACCCACTCATCAACACCTCCCCGGATCCCCTGACCTAAAGCCCACTGATTGAGTGGGAATTTACTCGATTCTCAGGGCATCAAAGGTCAGTGAGTAAGATACATTTCCCAGGGATTAAGCTGCCCGCCACCACCCATGGCCCGGTGACAGCTCCAGGCACACTGTGCCAGAGAAACACTTCCAGGTGATTACTGGTCCCGCCCCATAGCCCCAGACCCAGTGCAGGTCGGCCTGGAGTAAGAACTCCAAGCCTACCACACCAGAGGGACATTTCTCAGCAATCCACGATCCCACACTATGGACTGAAACCCAGCACAGCCTGGCCTGTGAGTGAGGGCTCCAGGCCCAGTGAACCAGAGGGACCTTTCCCAGCCTTCTCGGGTTATGGCCTGTAGACCCGGACCCAGCACAAGCTGGCCGGCTCAGTACAGCCTACTCAGTGAATAAGATCATCCACTATCCTATTTTTAGCCCAGAAGACCCATCAAAGCCCAGGCCCACCCACCTGGGGAACGACCTGCCTGACACAGGAGGGCTGTCCCCGGGAACCAACAGAGGGGAACCAAAGGAGCTGCAGCAAAAAAGGAACTAAACACATCAGGTAGACCCAGGATAGGCATACCTGGAAAATCTCAAACTTAATAGACTGGCTCCCGAATCTCATAACAAGCTAAGGTTATAGATGCACCAAATCTCTACACCAAAGGTCAAAGATCAGTGCTATACAAAATGACAAAGAGAAGGGCAAAAATGCAATCCCAGACCACGAGTCCATCAAGAAGGACAGAGGACACTAGCTCAGGTGCAATGAATGAAGTAACAGATACAGCAGCAAAGGAACAACAGCAGAAAGCTATAGAGGAAATAAAACGAGAAGTAATTCCCCAAATTAAAAAAGAAATATTTGAATACATAGAATCTGAAATAAAAAATGAATTCCAGAAACACTGGGTGGAAAAACGATGCTCACCCAGATCAAGTGCAGAGAGCACTATTCCAACGGATATATATGAATTAACAGCATCTGAAGCAAATAAACAACAGCAGAAAGATCGTGAGGAACTCAAAGCAGAAATAAGTTCTGAAATCAAAAAAGAACTTTTTGAAGTCATATGATCTGAAATACCGAAACAAGTCCAGAAATATACAGAGGAAATCCAACTTGGAAGAAACACAACACAAAAAGAATTAATAACTACCTCTAATGAAGACATGGATAAAAAAATTGAGGAGATCAGAAATATGATGGATTCCTTGAATGAGCAATACAGAAAAGAAATAGAACACATGAAACACAGTCAAAGAGATATAGAAGAACTCAAAATAGCAATCACGAGTCTACAAAACTGTCTGAGTGAAAGCGAAGAGAGAGTTTCAGATCCTGCAGATGCCGGAGCAGCTAGTGAAAAGGTGAGAAAGGATCTCTTAAAAACAACAAGAATGCAGGAAAAAATAATCCATCACCTGCAGGATGATGCCAGAATGAACAATGTGAGAATAATTGGTATCAACGAGAATGAAGGAGTCAATACAAATGACATAAAAAGAATTTGGGGAGAAATAATTGCAGAGAACCTCCCAAATATGAGGAAACAATCCAACATTCAGGTCACCGAAGCATACAGAACACCAAATAACCTCAACCCAAGTAGAAACACACCGAGACATATAATAGTTAAGATCGCAGAAAGCCAACACAAAAATAATATACTGAAAGCTGCTAGAGAGAAGAAGGAGCTCACATTCAAAGGAAAACCCATCAGAATTATAGCCGACTTGTCTACACAAACAATAAAGGCAAGGAGAACATGGAGCAGAGTTCTTCAAGTTCTACATGAAAACAAATTCCAGCCCAGACTACTATAACCTGCAAAACTCTCTTTCAAGCTTCATGGAGAAGTAAAATACTTCCAGGACAAAGAATGACTAAAGAATTTCATGATGACAAAGCCATCCCTTCGCAGGATGCTGAAAGAGGTTCTAGAGAGAGACCAAAACGACGAGAACTCCATGCAGGAGAATGGAAGGAACCCACTAAACAGGACAGTAAATTAAACACAGGTTACAAAGGAGTAAACAATACCAGCTAAATATCATGACAAACATAAGTCAGCACATTTCAATTATACCCATAAATGTAAACGGACTCAATTCTCCAATTAAGAGATAGACTGGCACAGTGGATTAGGAAACAAAATCCAACAATGTGCTGTATACAAAAAACACACTGAACAGAAAAGGACATTCATAGGCTCAAAGTCAAAGGATGGAAAGCAATATTGCATGCCCCAGCACCTCAGAAAAAAGCAGGAGTAGCAATTCTGTTCTCAGACAGTCTCAACTTCAAACCAAGAATGATCAAACAACACAAAGAAGGCCACTATATATTGGTCAGGGGAAAAATTCAAGAGCAAGAAGTAACACTCATAAATATCTATGCACCAAACACAAGAGCAACCAACTATGTAAGACAAATCTTAAGGTACATGAACAACTTCATATCTAAGAACACAATCTTAACAGGAAATCTTAACACACCCTTCCTTACCTCAAAAAGATAGGCCAACCAGACAAAAAATTAGCAAGGAAGTAGCGGATCTGAACAAGAGCTTGGAACAAATGGACTTGGTGGACATATACAGAGTGTTCCACCCAACCACAGCTGAATACACATTTTTTTCAGCTGCACATGGGTCATTTTCCAAAATATACCACATACTAGTCCAGAGGTCATGCCTAAGTATATGCAAGAAAATAGAAATTATCCCATGCATACTATCTGACCACAATGCAATGAAATTGGAAATGAATGACAAAAGAAACCAGAAAAACCCGCTAAATTCATGGAAACTAAACAACACCCTACTCAGCAATCAATGGGTCACAGAACAAATTCAACAAGAAATTCAGCAATATCTACAATTCAATGAAAATTCAAGTACAACTTACCGGAATTTATGGGATGCGATGAAAGCAGTTCTTAGAGGGAATATAATAGCTATAAACTCACACATTAGGAAAACGGAAAGGGAACAAATTAGCACCTTAATGTTGCACCTCCGACAACTAGAAAAAGAAGAACAAACAAAACCCAGAGAGCAAAGACCGGAAGAAATCATAACGATTAGAGCACAAATGAACTCAATTGAGATGAAAAAAGCAGTTCAAAGAATCCACAAATCAAAAAGCTGGTTCTTTGTAAAACTAAATAAAGTTGATAAGCCTCTTGCCAACCTCATCAAAAAGAGGCAAAAGAAAATTCAAGTACAAACGATAAGGAATGAAAAGGGTGAAATCACCACAGACCCACTGGAAACTCAGAAGATTATCAATAGTTACTTCGAGAATCTTTACCCTCACAGGATAGAATACACAGAAGAAATGGACAGATTCCTCAAAAGGTACAAATTACCAAAACTTAATCAAGAAGATATTATAACTCTCAATAAGCCGATAACAGCCAATGAAATTCGAAACGTAATAAAAAGACTACCCACAAAGAAAAGTCCAGGGCCTGATGGATTTACAGCTGAATTCTACAAGAAATTTATAGACGATATAATCCCCACACTCCACAAACTCTTCCACGAAGTTGAAAAGGAAAAAGTCCTCCCAAAATCATTTCTGGACGCAAGTATAATACTCATTCCAAAACCAGGGAAAGACACAACCAAGAAGGAGAACTACAGGCCAATCTCCCTCATGAACATATATGCAAAAATACTCAACAAAATCCTGGCAAATAGAATACAGCAAATCATCAAGAAGATCATACACCATGACCAGGTAGGATTCATCCCAGGGATGCAAGGATGGTTCAATATTCGAAAATCTATAAATGTAATACACTATATTAAAGACTGAAATCTAAAAACCACATGATCATCTCAATTGATACAGAGAAAGCCTTTGACAAAGTCCAACACTCATTCATGTTCAAGGTCCTACAGAAAATTAGAATACATGGACTCTATCTTAACTTGATAAAAGCCATCTATGACAACCCAAAAGCTCATATAATCCTAAATGGGGAAAAACTGATATCTTTTACTCTTAAATCAGGTACAAGACAAGGACGTCTTCTATCAACCCTCCTATTCAGCATAGTGTTGGAATCCTTAGCAACAGCCATCAGAAAAGAGGGAGAAATAAAGGGAATAAGAATAGGAAAAGAAGAAGTTAAATTATCACTATTTGCAGACAACATGATACTTTACTTGGAAGACCACAAAAATTTCACCAAGAAACTACTAGAACTGATAGAGAAATTCAGTAACAGAGCAGGATACAAAATCAATACGCAGAAGTCAATAGCATTCCTGTATACAGATAACAAACACACTGAAAGGGAAACTATAGAAACAATACCTTTCACAATAGCACCGCGGAAAATGAAATACCTTGGGATTCACTTAACCAAAGAAGTCAAAGATCTTTTCACAGAAAATTACAACACCCTAACAAAAGAGATTAAAGAGGATTTCAGAAAATGGAAAGATATTCCATGCTCCTGGGTAGGAAGAACCAACATCGTGAAGATGGCCATACTCCCAAAATTGCTGTACAGATTTAATGCAATCCCTATCAAACTGCCTCCAACATACCTCCCATATATAGAGAAATCAATCCTAAAATTTATTTGGAACCACAAACGACCTAGAATAGCCAAGGCAATCTTGGCCAATCAAGACGAGGCAGGAGGCATCACAATTCCTGCTTTGAAATTATACTACAAAGCCACTGTGATAAAATCAACATGGTATTGGCAACAAAATAGACCTGAGGATCAGTGGAATAGGTTAGAATATGCAGAGGAATCTACGAAAACACTCAGCCATCTTATCTTTGACAAAGGGGCTACACAAGCTCACTGGAAGAAAGATAGCCTCTTTATCAAATGGTGCTAGAAAGTATGGCTTTCTACATGCTGAAAACTGAAACTTGACCCAGCTCTATCACCATGCACTCAGTTAAAGTCCAAATGGATTAAAGATCTAAATGTTAAAAGAGAAACACTCAATCTCTTGGAAGAGAAAGTAGGACGAATTCTTGAAGACATAGGGGTAGGTAAAGATTTCATGAACAAACATATATTCGCATGGGAAGCTCTTGAAAGAATCAACAAATGGGATCAACTCTTCTTAAAGAGCTTCTGCATGTCAAAAGAAATTGTCAACAGAGTGAAAAGACAACCCAGAAACTTTGAAAAAATCCTAACTAATAAGCAATCAGACAGAGGACTACTGTCTAGAATATATAAAGAACTAAGATATAACAGGGCCCCCAAATTTAAAGACCCAATTCACAAATGGGCATCTGAGATGAATACACACTTCTCAGAGGACGAAATTAAAGAAGCGAACAAATATATGAAAAAATGCTCCACATCACTAGCCATTCGTGAAATGCAAATAAAAACAACACTGAGATATCATCTCACCAGAAAGAATGGCTATCATAAGGAAATCAACCAACAACAAATGCTGGAGTGGTTGTGGTGAAAAGGGAACACTTCTCCACTGCTGGTGGGAATGCAGACTAGTGCAATCATTGTGGAGGTCAGTGTAGAGACTCCTCAAAACAGTAGGACTAGAAATGCCATTCAAGTCGGCTAACCCCTACTAGGAATTTTCCCAAAGTGTTTGGATACATTGTATCATAGAGATATATGTGTACCTATGTTTATAGCAGCACAATGTGTGATAGCAAAATCTTGGAAACAACCAAGATGTCCATCACATGAGGAATGGTTGAAAAAGATGTGGTATTTCTATATAATGGA